>JAQQAC010004068.1:2952162-2983175 GCA_029783875.1 Phataginus tricuspis | reverse complement strand
TGAGGTGATATCTCATTGTGGTTTTAATTTGCATTTCTCTGATGATTAGTGATGTGGAGCAGCATCTTTTCATGTGTCTGTTGGCCATCTGAATTTCTTCTTTGGAGAACTGTCTCTTCATATCCTCTGCCCATTTTTTACTCGGGTTATTTGTTTTTTGGGTGTTGAGGCTTGTAAGTTCTTTATATATTTTGGATGTTAGCCCCTTGTTGGATAAGTCATTTACAAATATATTCTCCCATACTGTAGGATGCCTTTTTATTCTGTTGGTGGTGTCCTTTGCTGTACAGAAACTTTTTAGTTTGATGTAGTCCCATGAGTTCATTTTTGTTTTGTTTCCCTTGCTCGAGGAGATGTATTCAGCAAGAAGTTGCTCATGCTTATATTCAGGAGATTTTTGCCTATGTTGTCTTTTAAGAGTTTTATGATTTCATGACTTACATTCAGGTATTTGATCCATTTTGAGTTTACTTTTGTGTAAGGGGTTAAAGAATAATCTAGTTTCATTCTCTTGCATGTAGCTGTCCAGTTTTGCCAACACCAGCTGTTGAAGAGGCTGTCATTTCCTCATTGTATGTCCATGGCTCATTTATCATATATTTATTGACCATATATGGTTGGGTTTATATCAGAGCTCTCTAGTCTGTTCCATTGGTCTATGGGTCTGTTCTTGTGCCAGTACCAAATTGTCTTGAGTACTGTGGCTTTGAGTAGAGCTTGAAATTAGGGAGCATAATCCCCCCAGCTTTATTCTTCCTTTTCAGGATTGCTTTGGCTATTCGGGGCCTTTTTTGGTTCCATATGAATTTTAGAACAATTTTCTCTAGTTCGTTGAAGAATGCTGTTGGTATTTTGATGGAATTGCATTGAATCTGTAGATTGCCTTAGGGAGGATGGCCATTTTGACAATATTCTTCCTATGCATGAGCACGGGATGTGTTTCCATTTCTTGGTATCTTCTTTAATTTTTCTCCTGAGTGTCTTGTAGTTTTCAGAGTATAGGTCTTTCACTTCCTTGGTTAGGTTTATTCCTAGGTATTTTATTCTTTTTGATGCAACTGTGAATGGAATTGTTTTCCTGATTTCTCTCTCTGCTAGTTAATTGTTAGTGTATAGGAATGCCACAGATTTCTGCATATTAATTTTGTATCCCACAACTTTGCTGAATTAAGATACTAGATCTCATAGTTTTGGAGTGGATTCTTTAGGGTTTTTTATGTACAATATCATGTTACCTGCAAACAGGGACAGCTTAACTTCTTCCTTGTCAATCTGGACGCCTTTTATTTCTTTGTGTTGTCTGGTTGCCATTGCTAGGACCTCCAGTACTGTGTTGAATAGAAGTGGGGAAGTGGGCATCCTTGTTTTGTTCCTGATCTTAAAGGAAAAGCTTTCAATTTCTCACTGTTAAGTATGATGTTGGCTGTGGGTTTGTCATATATGGCCTTTATTATGTTGAGGTACTTGCCCTCTATACCCATTTTGTTGAGAGTTTTTATCATGAATGGATGTTGAATTTTGTCAAATGCTTTTTCAGCATCTATGGAGATAATCATGTGGTTTTTGTCCTTCTTTTTGTTGATGTGGTGGATGATGTTGATGGATTTTTGAATGTTGTACCATCCTTGTATCCCTGGGACGAATCCCACTTGACCATGTTGTATGATCCTCTTGATGTATTTTTGAATTCGGTTTGCTAATATTTTGTTGAGTATTTTTGCATCTACGTTCATCAGGGATATTGGTCTGTAATTTTCTTTTTTGGTGAGGTCTTTGCCTGGTTTTGGTATTAGAGTGATGCTGGCCTCATAGAATGAATTTGGAAGTATTTCCTCTTCTTCTACTCCTTGGAAAACTTTAAGGAGGATGGGTATTAGGTCTTCACTAAATGTTTGATAAAATTCAGTGGTGAAGCCATCTGGTCCAGGATTTTTGTTCTTAGGTAGGTTTTTGATTACCAGTTCAGTTTTGTTCCTGGTAATTGGTCTGTTCAGATTTTCTGTTTCTTTCTGGGTCAGCCTTGGAAGGTTGTATTTTTCTAGAAAGGTGTCCATTTCTTCTAGGTTATCCAGTTTGTTTCCTTATAATTTTTCATAGTATTCTCTCATAATTATTTGTATTTCTGTGGTGTCTGTAGTGATTTTTCCTGTCTCATTTCTGATTCTGTTTATGTGAGTAGACTTTTTTTCTTGATAAGTCTGGCTAGGGGTTTATCTATTTTGTTTGTTTTCTTGAAGAACCAGCTCTTCCTTTCATTGATCCTTTCTATTGTTTTATTCTTCTCGATTTTATTTATTTCTGCTCTAATATTTATTATGCCCCTCCTTCTACTGACTTTGGGTCTCATTTGTTCTTCTTTTTTAGTTTTGTTAATTGTGAATTTAGACTGCTCATATGGGATTGTTCTTCTTTCCTAAGGTAGGCCTGTATTGCAATATACTTTCCTCTTAGCATGGCCTTTGCTCCATCCCACAGATTTTGTGGTGTTGAATTGTTGTCATTTGTCTCCCTTTATTGCTTGATCTCTGTTTTTATTTGGTCATTGAGCCATTGGTTATTTAGGAGCATGTTGTGAAGCCTCCATGTGTTTGTGGGATTTTTCATTTTCTTTGCGTAATTTATTTCTAGTTTCATACCTTTGTGGTCTGAGAAACTGGTTGGTACAATTTCAATCTTTTTGAATTTATCGAGGCTCTTTTTTTGGCCTAGTATATGATCTATTCTTGAAAATGTTCCATGTGCACTTGAAAAGAATGTGTATTCTGCTGCTTTTGGGTGTAGAGTCCTGTAGATGTCTGTTATGTCCATCTGTTCTATTGTGTTGTTCAGTGCATCTGTCTCCTTACTTATTTTCTGTCTGGTTAATCTGTCCTTGAGAGTGACTGGTGTGTTGAAGTCTCCTAGAATGGATGTATTGCATTCTATTTCCCCTTTTAATTCTGTTAGTATTTGTTTCACATATGTAGGTGCTTCTGTGTTGGGCACATAGATATTTATAATGGTTATATCCTCTTGTTGGACTGACCCCTTTATCATTATGTAATGTCCTTCTTTGTCTCTTGTTTTGATGTCTATTTTGTCTGATACAAGTACTGCAACTCCTGCTTTTTATCCCCATTAGTTGCATGAAATGTCTTTTTCCATCCCTCCACTTTTAGTCTGTGTATGTCTTTGGGTTTAAAGTGAGTCTCTTTTAAGCAGCATATAGATGGGTCTTTTTTTATCCATTCAGTGACTCTATGTCTTTTGATTGGTGCATTCAGTCCATTTACATTTAGGGTGATTATTGATAGGTATTTACTTATTGGCATTGCAGGCTTTAGATTCGTGGTTACCAAAGGTTCAAGGTAAACTTCCTTACTATCTAAGAATCTAACTTAAGTCACTTAATATGCTATTACAAACACACACTAAAAGTTTTTTTCTTCTCCTCCTTTTTCTTCCTCTTCCATTCTTGATATATTAGGTATCATATTCTGTACTCTATCTATCGCTTGATTGACTTTGGAGTTGATTTAATTTTGCATTTTCTTAGTAATTAGCTGTTTTTCTTTCTTTACTGTGTTTTTATTACCTCTGGTGACAGCTATTGGACTCTAGGAACACTTCCACCTATAGCAGTCCCTCCAAAATACACTGTAGAGATGGTTTGTGAGAGGTAAATTTTCTGAGATTTTGCTTATCTGGGAATTGTTTAACCCCTCCTTCAAATTTAAATGATAATCTTGTCAGATAAAGTGATCTTGGTTCAAGGCCCTTTTGCTTCATTGCATTAAATACATCATGCCACTCGCTTCTGGCCTGTAAGGTTTCTGTTGAGAAGTCTGATGATAGCCTGATGGGCTTTCCTTTGTATGTGATCTTATTTCTCTCTCTGGCTGCTTTTAATAGTATGTCCTTATCCTTGATCTTTGCCATTTTAATTACTGTATGTCTTGGTGTTGTCTTCCTTGGGTCCCTTGTTTTGGGAGATCTGTGCTTCTCCATAGCCTGAGATACTATCTCCTTCCCCAGATTGGGGATGTTTTCAGCAATTACCTCCTCAAAGACACTTTCTATCCCCTTTTCTCTTTCTTCTTCTTCTGGTACCCCTATAATGCGAATATTGTTCCGTTTGGATTGGTCACATAGTTCTCTCAATATTCTTTCATTCTTAGAGATCGTTTTTTTATCTCTGTGCCTCAGCTTCTTTGTTTTCCTCTTCTCTAGTTTCTATTTCACTTATCGTCTCCAATCTGCTTTTAATACCCTCCATTGTGCTCTTCAACAATTGGGTCTCTGACTGGAATTCATTCCTGAGTTCTTGCATATCTTTCTGTACCTCCATGAACATGTTAATGATTTTCATTTTGAACTCCCTTTCAATAAGAGTCATGAGGTCAGTGTTATTTAAATCTTTCTCTGGAGTTGTATTAATAATTTTACTCTGAACCAGGTTCCTTTGGTGTTTCATAGTTGTATATGGCACCCTCTAGTGCCCAGAAGCTCTACTCCCTCGAGCTGCTCAGCCCCTGAAGCAACGTCGGGGGTCTCAGGGGAGTGGTATTGGTGCCTGGAGGGAGGAAAGAGCTGTTTCCTGCTTTCTGGCTGCTATGCCTGTCTCCAGTGCCTCAACCAGTGGGCTGAGCACATAGGTATACACCCGTATGCTTTGCGTTTGTAGTTGCTGTAGACAGATCTTCGCTCTGGCTGGCCTAATGCCAGGGCAGCATTTGCTGGTTTGTGAGCCAGGTGGGGCTGACCAGGAGAAAGGCACAGTAGGCTGCCTATCATGGAGGGGGATTTTGGAGCTGTGTAGGCAGCCAGGGAGCTGGAGCACCTGAAGATCATAAAAGCTCCCAACCTGCTGGGCAGAGTGCACCTGGACAATTTTGTCTACCTGTCCTTTCTCCTGAGCAGTAAGCTCTGTGCAATCCTTGCTCCTTTAGCAGCCCTCTTGTTAAGGGCTTCCTGGTTAGGAAGTTTCTCAGACTGCCAGCCTTTCTTTTGTCCCAGAGCAGCTGGATATGGATCCCTGCTTTCCACAAGCAGCTGGAATCTCAGTCTTTCCAGGAATTCTGCCTGTCTTAGCTTTCCAACCCCCTAATTATAAGAGTATCATGCAAGCACCATGAAATGTAGGTTTGTGCTCCCAGAGCAGATCTCCAGGGTTAGGTATTCAGCAGTCCCAGGTCTCCACTCCCTCCCTGCTCCATTCCTCTTCCTCCTGCCTGTGAGCTGGGGTGGGGGAAGGGTTCGGGTCGCGTTGGGCCATAGCTTTAGTACATTACCCCATTCTGTGAGGTCTGCTCTTGTCTCCAGGTGTGTGCAGTTTGGTGCAGTCCTCTTTCCCGTTGCTCTTTCAGGACTAGTTGTATCAGTATATTTTCATGTTATATGTGGTTTTAGGAGGAAACCTCTGTCTCACCTCTCATGCTGCCATCTTTCAGAAGACAATATTTTTAAACACCAAATAAACATTTAATTTGCAGGCATATTCAAAAGGTATACCCCAGAAGGCACACCTCTGACACCATCTCTTTATTGTAATCATCCCTGTCATTTGCCAGGTGGGCACGAGAGTGTCCTTTGTCTTACTTGAGGAAGGCAGCATTAGTGACAATGGGACTCATGAGGCCACTTAATCCCGTGGACCCTGCTACCTGAGACTGCCTACTCCTGTCACTCAGCAGGCCGTGCTGAAGGCAGGGACCTCAGGAAGTGGTTCTGGCCTCCTTGATGAGGTTGGTGCATCTCCTGAACTGGCTTGCTGTGCAGTGAGTGGACCTGGCCTGAACCTTGCCTTCAGATCTGACATAGTCACACTATTTCCCATCTGTTGGAAGATGGATTGGAAAAGTTAACCGAGGTGTTAAATTCTTGGGAAAGGTCAGTAAGAACCAAATTTGCCAGGTTATTTAAAGAGCAGGCCAAGGAGCAGGAATTTGTGTTAAGGATGCTGGTGAGGTAGGAGGGTGCTGCCCAGCCACCATGTGGTGCTGTACATCTTTTCATTACTTCAGCCATTTAGGTTCTTATCAGAGCCACCTGTGTCTGGCCTGGGTCCAACCCAGAGCCACTCATGAAGAGGAATCATCCCTGTGGGTCCGGCCTCCTCCCGTGGAGCAGCTGAGGGCGGGTAAGTGCCAAGTCTTGGTTTGCAGAGCCTATGGCTTGAGTGGCTCCTTTGCTGTAGCACAGACTCCAGCCCCACCTGCTCACTGTGGCTGCCTGGCCCCTGCAGAGGCTCACTGGACCCTCCTCGGCCCACACTCCTTCCCATGATGCCAGCAAGGAGATACATCCCTAACGTGGGCAGGAGACAGTTTAGGGGGTTTCGAATTGGGTGGGTCAACGCATGGCAGACCCTTGGAATCCCTGGGGAAGTTTGAGAGGACAGATCCTTGGAGCCACTCTGTCCCAGGAGCGTTAGCAGCAGGACCCTCATGTGGGAGCTTCCTGGGGTGAGCAATGCCTCCTGGACATCTCAGACCATTTGAGTTCGTTTTTAATGGCTCCAGGGAGGGAGAATTTACAATCTGCCCAGATTAGCATTTTTGAGGAAAGCAATAAAATTCAGGCATTTAGAATTTTTTGAGCCACCAGCATCCTGGGAGGTGGGCAGTTGCAGCCAGGCCTGTGTTCTTTCTGCAGCTGGGGAATTCGCTGTGCCTCTAGAGCTTCTGGGAGGGCCTGCTGCAGCTTCTGGGAGGGCCTGCTGCAGCGCTCTGCGGCCTGGGGAACATGGGCCTTGTTCTTAGAAGTCCCACCAGGCCCTCTGTTATGTGATCCTGGTTTTAGTGATTGTTTAGACCTGTTTGTCAGAATTTCTTGCTCTGCTGTGTGTTCCTCCTCTCTTTAAGGGGTGGGACAACCTGGGCAATTCTCAGAATGGGTCAAGTGATAGGTGCGATTGCAGATCCTGATGGCAGTGCACCCGTGCAGGGGTGTGCACACTCGCGTGTGTACCTGTGTGTACATGCATATGCTCTTGTGCGTGTGTGTGTGGCAGGGAGAAGATGCAGGAGAGGGGGCAGTGTCCTGACACAGCTGCAGGCCAGGGGGCATGCACAGCAGCTCCCTGGGGACAAACGAGTGAGGACAAATGAGCCACAGTGACAGGAACCCTTAGGGCAAAATGCTGTCAGGGGAGTGGCCTGGGGGCTTCGCTCTGGTGCTGAGCTCCTGGGTCCTCAGAGTCAAGTACAACATGGGAGTGGACTGGCCTGGCTGCTGCCATCTACCTTTGTGGGTACGGTGATGTCACTGTGACCTTTGGGGTCATCCTCCCTGGCACCATCAGGAGATCTTGAGGCTGTGCTGTGGTGAGGCTATCTTGCTGCTGGTTTCCTCATGGGAGAGTGGCCGCTGGCCTCTGGGAATGGCCTCTTTCCATTCTAGGGTTTCCCTTGGGCTGGTTGCCCTTGGCTCTGCCTGGTAGGAGCTGCTCAGAGCAGAGGTCCTGCAGCTGTTCCACAGCCCAGCCCTCGGCCCCGTGGAGGCATCCACCCAGAAGCTCAGGCCCCTCTAAATTGGGGGCATGCTGAGTGCCAAGCCTTCCTTGGGAGCATGGGGAATGCAGCAAGAGTCTCTGGGAGGCCCTACCAGGCCGGAGCTTGGGGTTCTTGCCCTTCCTGTGTGACTCAGGGCAAGGTGGTGTGTGATCTGTGCTGACAAGTGCAGGGCACAGACTCGCGGTCCTGGGGAGGCACTGGGAGAAACCAGCCCGAGCCTCCTGGGGCATCTCGGCTCTGTCTGGTAAATCTGCAGCAGTAATGTGAGGAAAATGCCTTATGTTTTCCCCACCAGCACCTGCCACATCTTAAAAGCACTGTGGAACAAAAGACATCTGTGTCTGGAAGTGAGCCCCAGGGTGCATCTGAGAATGTATTTGTTTTTCTAAACCACCAGCTTTGCAAGTTGGGATCCAGGACTGGGGAGGTGGCAGTGGTGCCCACTGAGCTCGAACTGCCCCTCTGGAGAGGCCAGGGGTCTCTGGCATGACTGAGGCTCCTACCTGGCTCACTCAGTGGCCCAGCTCCTGCCAGGAGAAGCTGGGCCAGTTAGGGCAGCCAGGGTGTCCCACAAAACTCCTTCCAGGCCTGAGGGCTCCTGGTCTGGGTCTTCATGGTGCCAAGCTTTGCAGGGGAGATGGAAAGGCAGTGTCCATAGCTGCCTAATGGGCTGCATCTCAGTCCCGAGTAGGAAGTGGGGATCGTGTACGTTCCACTTGACGAGTAACTCCATGGTGTTTACTGCATGCCCGTGAAGAGAGTCCCTGCACGGCCCATGCCCTCCTGCCGTAAGCCCTTCCCTCCCAGTGAGGTGTGCCCTCTGCTGGGTCCATCCCAGCCCTCCCGCTCCTGCGGCAGCTTTCTGAAAGGCCTGGTGTTCAGGGGTCCCCCTCTGACTCTGACTTGATTCTTCCATTTTCTCTAGGGGGGCTGTTATGCACAGGATTTGTCCCCAGATTCAGTGCTGACACTGACTGCCAGGTGAGGGTGTCAGGAGGCCGGGCTTTGGGGGTGATGAGGTCATGAGGGTGGAGCCCCCTGATAGGATCAGTGTCCTCATGCAGGAGGACCCCAGAGGCCCTCCCTCTCCCAGGTGAGGACTCGGCGAGGAGATGCATCTGTGAACCAGGAAGTGGCCTCAGCAGGGCCACCTGTGCCGTCCTTTGGGTCCTGCCCTCCAGCCCCCGAGCCGAGGTGATGGGTGAATGTCTGTCGTTTAGAAGCTGTGTCTGTTCTAGTGCTGGGCTGACTGGGACAGTGATGAAAATGGTACTCAGAAACTCACAGTGGGGGATTCTGTCCAGTCACCCTCCAGGGGGAGGGCAGGAAAGGGGAGGAAAGAGTGAATTTCTGGGCCAGCCTGCAATCTGAGTCTTAGAGAAATGGGTTAAATATGGCTAGGGCTTTCAGAAGACGCTGTTTCCCCTGCATCTTCATCATCCTTGGCGGAGGCTGTCGGCAGAAGCCTGGACCGTAGCAGGCAGTCAGAAAAGCTCACATTCCTTCCGCTGGTGATCAGAGCGTAAATGTAGCTCCCATGGTGGGAAATATGGAGGCCAGAAACAAGCCTTCCTAAGTGTACACCTGTAGTGTTTCTGCTGTAGGGTCCTTGGTGCTCCAACCACTTTATTAGTACCCAGTCCCTTGTCACATGGATGTGGTTTCACAGCCTACATGGGAAAACGTGCCTTGTGCTTCTGGGAAGGGTTTGCATGTGTGTGCATGTGTGGTGTGTACACAGGTGCGTGCAACACACACATTAGTAATAGGATGGCTCAACGGCTGCTTCTCTTTCATCTCAGGGACACTGACACCATCACATTGTCCCTCAGGAAAGCTGCTGGTGTCCATCCCTCGGGCATGGCCACTTTGCTTTGATGGCGGGGACACAGAGGGTGAAGGCAGCCCTCTGAGGTGCACAGCACAACCTCTGAGGTGGCGCCACTTGTTCTGGGAAGTGTGTGCTGGGTGCTCGTGCCCCAGCAGCTTTGTTATGAAGCGGAGTTCTCTGCTCCCAGAGCTGCCAATGAAGGCAAGCAAAACCTGAGCTTGCTCCCCTGTTCTCCTCCATTCAGCCCTGGACCCCCGGCTGGTAGCCTGTGAAGATGAACTGCAGCACCCTGGAGGTTAAGCAGCTAATTCCAGGTCTCAAGCTACTCTGCTCCCAGGGACCCGGACGTCCCAGATTAGGATTTTAGAAGGCTGATTGTCCAGGTAACTGCAGACACGGCCCACACCTGAGGCCCGGCTGCCACGCATGTTGGGCCGGGGGACAGTCCCAGGGGAGGAGGGTGAGGGCTGTTGGCGTGAAATGGGTAAAAGCGTGGTGTCTTACGGTCTGTTGTGATTTCGTAGGGTGAGTTGAGACGCGCATCTCCGCAGGGGGATGTGCTCACGTAGAGATGGAATAGGATGTTGTCCCTCAGTCGGTAGCCTCCGTCCTTTGACCACATGAATATCGACCGTTCTGTGTCCTCGCGCCGCTTGCTAGGGCCAGAAAGGGGTGCCAGTCACTCACTGGGCCAACTGCACATCCTCTGAGCAGCTGCACATCGGCCCCGCCTGGGTGGTACCCCCTCCCCCCTGTCTGGGGCTATTTACATCTGTTCCCCCACTCCCAGCTCCGGCTGCCCCTTCACGAGGCCTGGCCCGGGGACCGGTGAGGGGCGGTGTGCCTGGCTGCTGTCGTGCTGGGGCTCAGATGAATCTAACTGAGTGTGTTAAGTGTGGCTTGTAGGTGGCGCGCGGGAGCTGCTCCCTGAGCCCCGAGGCCCAATTACTAGTGGCTGGAGGAGCACAACCGGACAACGTGATGGCCATTTCTGGCAGAGACACGCAGTCAAGTCACTGTGACCAGGCACTCGCGCCCACCCGTGGTCCTGTGCCTATGTAGCATGTGGTTGGGACAGACGCCTGTGCAGTGACACCGGCATCCTGACTTCCCAGGACACCAGGCCTGCCAGCATCAGAGCACATTGTTCTGGGCTCGGTGGCCCTTTGGTGACAGAATGCCCCACCTCGTGTGCTTGGAGGGGAGGCAGGAAATCTCCAAGCCCATCACTGGCCACTGTGGTCAGGGCACTGGGGTCAAGGTCTGGAAGTGGGACACATTTGGGAACCTGGACAGGGTCCTCTCCTTCTCAGAGGAGGGGACTGAGGCCCACCCAGCTGTGCTTTAGGTTTGCTGAGAGCTGCTGGCTGGGGAGAGAAGCAAGCAGCTGGGGATTGTCCCAGTCACTGGAGCCCAGTGCCCAAGACAAGGGAAACTAAGCAGCAGGCTGTGCCAGCTGGTGTCTGGGAGTGGGCCGTGTGTCTTGCAGAACTTGTGCCTATAAGGATTTCCCACGGCTGGAAGTTCAGGACCAAGTTTGCACAGGCAGAGGAGGCACCCAGGATCAGATGCTCCCAGCCTGGCAGAAATGCAGGATCCTGGTCCTTTTGAAAGGCCATAGCCTTACCAGAGCCGAGCAGAGGTGTCAGTGGGACAGAGTTCACCAGGCGGCAGGGACTCTGCTGCAGTCGTACTGCGCTGTCCCATCCCCTCTCAGCTCCCAGTGCCGTGGGGTGTGGGGAGGGATGGTCCCCTGGCGCACAGAGGGGCTCCTTGGCTCAGCTTGTTTCTTTCTTTTGAAAAACTGAGGCTGGTTCTGGGATTAACGGCAGACACCTGGCTCTGGAGACTGTGGGCTTCACCTGGCCCCCAGGAGAGGGGCAGTTTGAGCCAGTGCTGGGTGGGCCGGAAGTGAGAGAAACAGTGAGAGGGTACAGTGTGAGCCGTGACCCCCCCTCCTTGTGAATGGGCCCCCGCCTCGGGAAGAGATCACTGCGCCAGCTGCCCTGCCCTTGTTTCTGGGGTGCCAGTCTCGGGAGGGTGTCCTTTAGTGCCCCCCTTTATGGGCTGAGTGTCTTTGTCCCCAGATTCACATGCTGACCCTGACCCCAGGTGATGGTGTCAGGAGGTGGGGGGATGGGAGGTCATGAGGTCATGAGGGGGGAGCCCCTGTGATGGGGATCAGTGTCCTTATAAAGGAGACCCCAGAGTGCCCTCCTGCCCCAAGGTGAGGACACAGAAGATGTATGTGTGACCCAGGCAGTGGCCTCACTGGACATGGGATCTGCCGGCACCTTGACCCTGGACTCCAGCCCTCAGAGCTGTGAGGACTCGGGACCTGTAGTTGAAGCCCCCATTGTGGTAACTCTTGGGGCTGCCCAACTGAGACACCCCCGAGCATCTCACAGAACTGTTGTCAGATGGAATGGGCACATGACAAGGCACATGCACACATGTGGGCAGGTGGGAAGGGGTGGATGCATGCACATTGCAAATTGTCTGCCTGGTCAGTCCTGGAGGGAGGCCTTGAGGGTAAGGGGAAGATGCCTGGAATTTCAGTGTCTGACCAGCCCATCCAGCAACATGGCCAGTGCTCAAAGGCGCCTCCCTCCGAGCAAGAGCATGTGCCCTCAGCAGCAAGACTGCCCGCTCGTGAGGGGCTCTGCCCCTTGGACCACCTGTTCTGGAGCCTGGGGCCCCACTCACCTAGTGTGCAGCTCCAGCTGCACGTACAGGAAGTGCAGCAGCGCCCTCCTGGCCACAACCTCTGCATGGCAGTCATTGACCACCAGACCCTGGTCACTGATGTACTCGCCGCTGATGCACCTGGTGCCTGAGGACAGAGCGATGACCTGCGCTTGCCTGGCATCCAAACCTGAGGGACAGAGAAGGTGTCAGAGCTGTTGTCCCCCTTTGTGAGTGTGCCCACCTGCCCACTCCCCCTATAGCGACTCCTGGGAAGGCACAGGGCCCCCACAGATCACTTCACTGGGGCCACTTGACACAGGTGCTTGGGGATCTCCGTGTCCCCCTTTGTAGGGACTGTGCTGCCGGGGGCGGGGCCCTCGTCTGCAGAGCTCTCCCTCTCAGAGCCAAGGTGAGCAGGGCGCTCGAGGGTCCGCAAGCCGAGTCCCTCCTGGGGAGCACCGGACCTCATGCAGTAGAGCCCTGGGAGAGGCGGGCGTGGTGGAGGCCACGGGAGCCTGCCGCCAAATGAGGCTGCCTCCGGCTGTCCCAAAGCAGGAGAGCCCTTAGCCTGGCCACGCCACAACTGCCCGGCTAGCCCCAGATCCTGCCACTGCCTCCCCCATCCTGAAGGATAAGAACTGCATCACAACTGAAGGGCTCACTGATGGGACCATGTTGTGCGGGATGGGGTGGGGGCCTGAGCCTGGTGGGTACTCCCTTGACAGCAGCTCCCATGGGCACCTCCATCCATGTTGGCCACCCAGGCACTGCTCTGAATGGGTCACACAAGGTTGGAACCGTCCTGCAAGGTGCCAGCTGTCCCTCAGAGCCACTGTATGTGGGGGTGGGCTGGGCCAGCTGCCTCCACACCACCTGGGGCTGGTCCATTGACCTACATGCAGATACTCCTGCCCAGGGCTTGGCCCCTTGTGGAAGTCAGGCCCAGCAGCCTTGGGGGGCTGTGATCTGGGGCCAAGAGCATGTGTGAGTCATGCAGTCTGGCCACTAGGGCTGCCAACTGCTTGGCCTGAAAGGCCATCAGGGCAGCTGACTTGGTGGCAGGGCCAGCCCCACTGAGTCATAGCCTGGCCCAGTGCATCCCCTTCTGGGATTGCATTTCACTTGTGGACAGGTGCAGGGGCACACAGGAGTGTCTGGTGGGGTGCTGCCCCTTCCCCTGGGCGCCACATGGGAGTACAGGACCTGGCCTGGCCCTGGCCCTGTTTCTGGGGCTGCATTTCAGGGGTGAAATCGACACTATGGATTGTCTGCTTCCAGAGACTTATGCACAAGAACAGTGCACAACATTGCAAATCGAAACCAGCAGTGAAAAGGTGCTGTGCTTTCTGATTCTGCCACACGGCTTTCCATTTTCCCTAAAGAGCCCCTACAGATGGGAGATGGCAGCAGGTAGTCATGCCTCCGTTCCATCCCGCACGGCCCGTTTCCACGTGGCCGGCCCCTTACGGCTCCACAGGGAGCCCAGAAGGAGTGCCTGCACCATCGCCTCCCTGCTTTTGGGGTTGTGCAGCAGCTGTTTCCAGGAGCCAGCACACCCTGCCACATGTTTTCTTGGGTTTGTGGTGGCCACCAGCAAGGAAAACAACTTGGTTTTTCTGAGACTCTTCCCGCCCAGATTTGGCCCTCAGGTGAGGACCTGAGCTTTCCCTGAGGTGCCTTTTAAATGGTCACTTGGAGCTGAAAGGTCAGTGACCTTGCCCAACCCCCTTGTGAGTAACAGATGCCACTGTGTGCTCTAGCGCTGGGATGTGGGGCTACCCTTCCCGGCCGCTACGCCCCATTTCTGCAAGTAATAAGCCTTGTGACTCTGCTTCCTACAGGGACACTGAAACTGTGCCTCTGATCAAAACAACCCTGGGGTTTTTACTCCCCTAAGGACAGCCGCCTGCTGGGTGGCTGGGCCTCCTTCAGGCTCATGTCTGTTTATTCTTAATACACCCTTTCCATCTTCTTGACACAGTGACCCAGTGGGGCTGTGGGTCTGGGAGCAGAGCTGTACCATCTCCTCGTGTAGACTGTGAGTTCCTCGAGGACGGGAATGAGAATTCCCACAGATTTTCCGGGAAGGGGCTCGTGGAGAGCCCGTGTAATCAGATGCATTGCCTGGGATTCTGCTAGTGGTCCTGGGTCATCAGGGCAACCGGAAGTCAAGAGGTGGTGTTGGGGGCCCCTAGCATGGCCAGACCGTGGCACTCCTGGGCCCCTGGGTTGTGGATCCAGTGCTGCGTGTGGCTGTACATTCGCCTCTCTGCTGAGAACTACAGGAATGTTCCTGTGGCCACTTCTCTAAAGAGGTGATGTGCAGGTTGAGGGCCCACTGGAGGGAACCTTCTGATTTCAATGACATTCGCCCCCCAGCACCAGGTGCTGGCATGTGGTAAGTTCTCCATGCATGCACATGGCTCTGATGTGGGACTGTCCATCTAGAGGACTAGTCTAAGGCCTGACCATCTCCATGCCTGCTCCACACACAGCTGGGCCTTTCTAGCGAGACAAAACAGAGGAGCAGAGAGGAGGTGAGTGAGGAGGGGAGACCCGCAGGACCAACTGTCCTCAGCCCTCCTTCCTCCCTGTTTCTGCGCCTGACAACTGCTTGGTCCTGGCCAGCTTAGGCATTGCCGTCCCCTCTGCTGAGATCTGACTGCATGGAGATCCTAGGAAAGGACTAGGCACTGTCCTATGTTGTGGTCACAACACCAGCAGCCACACCAATTTAAGAAACGTGAAAAAACCCGCAAGTAACTCCCTTGTGGTTTCTTCCCCAGGACCGACCAAAACATTTAAAAGCTGCTCAAGATGCAGGTGCTCCCCTTTCACAGGGTCCCCGGAACGCTCACTGGGCTGTTTCTGTGGGGTGTGTGTTCCCAGCGCAGCCTGAGAAGAGCCATGAGCGGGACCTCACTGCACTGGGGGAGGCACCCTGGCCGCTGGGAACCTCGTCATCAGGTGGCAGGCAGTGTAGAGAAACAGCTTGAGAGGAAGCCATTTGGGTGGAGACGTTATTTTGCAGATCTCAGCTTAATTAAAGCAGGTATTCAGAGTAAAGGAAAATAACATTTATAATTGTTTTATATGGTTCTTCAATATTCAGGTGCCCGGTGCCCAGCCATGCAGCATAGCAACAATTATTTGACTGCTGGCACTGCTTCTCCTGAGGCTGGTCTGGTGGCCTTTTTTGATTCCGTGGAAATCAGAGCCGCAGAAAAGAGAAACTGCTTTCCTTTACCCCTCATTACTTCTCAGCCTCACTTGGATCCAGGCTCTGCCATATTCAGTACGATTATGTGGCCCCAGAAATGCACGATTTGCTGATTCACTTTTTGTTACTCCCGTCTCCCGTGTGCCAGTGCCATGCTAAGTGACAGGGGACACCAAGACAGCCAAGACACAGTGCTATGCTTCAAATGGTTTGTCATGAATTTAGAGAGCTGACAGAAATGTCCACACAATAAGGTACTATGAGATCAAGGTCATGTGAGGGCTACACAGGACGTTACTAGAGTGGGGTGCGGTGGGGGTCAGCTCTCCAGATGCAGGCTTCCAGGAGCAGGCACCGAGTCAGGGGTCCTTGGGGACCGATTTATGGGGAGAGTTCCCTCAGGAGGAACTTGGGAGAAAGTCATGGGAATGGGCTTGGACGGGAAGAAGCCAGGCAAAAGGCAGTCCCCATTGAGTCTCGTCTCAGGCTGATCTGATAGAAGACTGAAAAATGCAGGGTGCCGGAGAGCCAGTCTGCTTGGAGGGAAGGAGCCGAGCTGCTCCCCGAGCTGGGGAGAGGGGCCGCTGGTGGGCACCCTGAGGAGCCTGGGTGTGGCACCACTAGCTCCCACTGCAGTGGCACCAACGAGTGCACAACAGTGTAGATGCCCAGCTCAGTCTGCACTGGCGCGTCCTTTCCCATAAAGTGGCTATCAAGAGTGAAACCATTATGCCACATCATAGAACATATAAATGCACTGAATTCTATGGAATAAATAGCAAAAGTGATCAAAGTGTACCCCAAAGCACCACACCCGGTTCATTTTTCAGGAGAATTCTACCAACCTTTAAATAGCAGATGAATTTAAGGCTATTTAAAATGCTGTAGAGCATCTGGAGGTAAAGAAAACCTTCACAGCGCCTTTATTATCAAATACCTGTATTATTGATCTATCCACCAGAGACTGCATAGAAAGGCTACAGATGCCCTCAGTTGTGGATATTAAAATTTTTGAATAAAATATAACCACAAAGCATCAGAGGAAAATAGCAATATAGTAATCATTACAGTAGGTTTATTCCAGAAAAGCAGAAGTGGATTATATTAAAAATTTAAACTAAGCATAGACACTAAGAAGTCACCTGACAAAATCCAGCAACTTCTTTTGATAAAAACTCAGTAAATGGATTCAATTGGTTGTTTCAACATGATTATGTATATATATGTGCATACATATATGTATGTGTGTGTACACATAATGTACAGGTACACATAAATGTTAGAGGTATGCACACATATACATACACACCCATGCACACACATATAAAGATGTATATACATGTACATATGTATTATAGAGAAATATATACATACAAACACACACACCCAGCATCATGTTTTGCGGGAAAACACTGGTGGGATTTCTAGTGTACTCAGGAACATGACAAGAATGCCCACTCTAACCCCATTATTTAACATCTACTGAAGTTTTTGGCCAATGCAAGAGAAAAATGAGAGAAAGAAATGAAATAAACGGTGATTAGGAGGGAGCAGGGACACTGCTGTCTGAGTTTGCTACGAGTGCATATGTGGAAACCTCCAGAGAACCCAGGTGCAATACCTCTGCAAACAATAAGAGAGTCACTAAGGTTGCAGGGTAAAGTTAATACACAGAAATCAATAGCTTTCATATATACGCATGACAACCAGTGAGAAACTATAATGGAGAAATGACTCCATTTATAGCAGCAGCAAATGAGATAATAGGAGTAAGTTTAACAATAATGAATAAAATATTAAAACCCTACTGAAAAGTACTGGCAAAGCTTGAACAAATAGAAAGACATGCCACGCTTTTGGACAGAAGATATTATGTCCCGCATGCTCTCCAGGGATTGTTCAGGTCGATGTGATTCCAGTAGGACCAGCAAAGAGCTTTGTTTTTGGCAAGGACAACCTGGTCCAAAAGCATACTTTTATTTTGTAATTTATTTTTGAACCATACCAATTGATTCTAACAGTAGCCTAAGCAATTCTGAAACAGAAGGCGGTGCTAGGAGACAAACCCTGCAGACGTCCAGCAGATCGTAAAGGCTCGGCAGGAGTCGCCATGGTCCTGACGCATGACATTTGACAAGCAAACAAAGCAAGAGTCCGATTGTTCTAGCTGGTTCAGACTCATGGAGAACTCAGTGAAGGCTAAAGGCAACACCACCTCCACCCTGTGGGGCTAAGAGACTCTTACATTAGGGAATCTAATAGCCAAAGAGCCATCTGAACAGTCGAGTCTTTACCATGCACCAGGATAAATTTCAAGTCGATCACACATTTAGGAGCAAAAATATGGAGACCCGCACACAGAGGTTTAGAGCAACTTCATTCGTAACTGCCCAAACTTGGAGGTACCCAAGGAGTCCTTCAGCAGGTGGTGGGTAAGCAAACTCTGGCCCATCCCAACAATGGGGTGTCATTCAGCACTAAGAGAAAATGAACCACCAGCCATGGAGAGACGTGGAGGGACCTTGAAGGCACATCCCTTGAAAGAAGCCAATCTGTGAAGGCACACACTGTGGGGACAGTGAGCAGGTCAGTGGCTGTGGGGGGAGGGATGGATCCACGTCCTTACTCACTTGTTCAAAGCCACAGAGTGCACCACCAAGAGTGATCCTAATGTCAACTGTGGACTCTGGGTGATTTTTTAAAAAAGGTGTAAATGTTCTAGAAGAAAAGATAGGATAATCCCTTTATCAATTTGGCAAGTGGAAGACCTCTTATAAACCAAAGTCCCAAAGCAGTAAAAATTGTTCAATTCAAATGCATAAAAATAAAAAAAACTCTGAATGGAAAGACATCCTAAGAGTAGTAAAAAGACAATTAAAACGGAAAAATGGCAACTGATAGAACAAAGTACTATCTCTAGTACTATTAAGGACTTTCAGAAAAATAAAAACCTCAATAGAATAATGGAAAAGGGTAAGTAAAAAGTTCACAGAAAATATAAATGGTTCTTAAACATATGGAAAAATATTAAACTTCAGTGATAAAGATATATCATCAAATTAAAAATACAGTGAGACACAATTCATCTATCAGGCTGGTAAACATTCAAAAGTTTATTAATGTACAGTTGCAAGGCTGTGGGGAGACAGCTGCTGTTAGAAATAGTGGGCTGGAATCTACACGGATAGAGAACATTTGAAGGGTAATTTAACAATATCAGATCACAAATGCATCTGCCCTTTGACCTAGCAATTTTATTTCTGGGAATTTATCTCACGCAGCTATCTGCACATGTGTGAAATGATGTATGTACAAAGCTATGTACTGCGGCAGTGTTTGTAATAGCAAAATAATGTGAGTGAGCTAAGTGTCCATCCGTAGAGGACTGGTTGCGGTGTAGCACACATGCACACTGGGCCCTGCGGAGCTGTCAGGCGGTGGAGAGAAACCCTCTGCAGATGTGGGAAGATGTCTGAGATACATCATACGTGAGAAAAGCGAGGTGCAGAGCAATGTGCGTAATCCCCGACCTTTTGTGTTGAAAGGGGGAGGTAAGAACACAGGTGCATTCCCTTGTATGTGTGTAAGGAAACTGGAGGTTCTGTTAGGGTTTGCGACTATCACACGTGCACGTTGCTTCCTCGGACTCTGTCTGTCTCATGGATGCAGGCAGGTCAGAGACGGGGGCATCAGCGGGAGGACCGCTGTTTTTGCATTGGTGCCCTTGTGCCCCGTCTCGTGCGGCGTGTGCAGGGGTCCTGGGGGTGCTGCACATGCAGTAGGTTTCGTTTGCTGCTGGTGAGTTCTGTTCATTGGAGGTGGGAAGCAAGCGTACCTGCAGGGACCTCATCCCTCAGCTGCTGCGTGAACCTAGCAGAGGCAGTTCTCTCCGGGGAGAGCTGGTCTGCACTGCCCTCCTGGGCCCTGCAAGAGCTGGCTTATTCTTCCTCCAGAGGGGTCAGACCCCCACGCAGCCCCGCCCACTGGGGATGCTGCTTGTGAAGTGTGGGGGTGGCTGGGCTGGCTTGCTCACGTCAGCTGTCGGCATCTGATGCACTGACCCCAAGTCAGTGGGCTTCTCCCCGGGCTCCTGCCCCCAGCTCTAGACAATCTCTGGGGATCTACTTTCATTTGTGTAACTGGGACTGAGCAGTTCTTAGCCTGTTGAAACACTTTGAGTAGATTTTTCACAATACTACATATGATTTTGGAGGAAAATGATTACCAAATTTCTAAGAATAAAACTGCAGGTAAAATATGCCAACCAGCATCCAAGACACAAATACCAACACTGTTGAAATTAGAGAAAGGGATGGTGTTTATCCCACATGCAGACTGCCCAAGGGCACGGTGTCTAATCAGCTGTGACTCCCTGTTTTCTAGCATATAATCACTCCAGGAATTAGGTCTGCATACTTCCCCTGAGGAAGGCCGTCTCATCCAGGACATATGAGTGCAGTGTCAGGAAGCCCTTCTCCACGGTTGGCCCAAACTGACATGGTCTCCTTCCCTCATGCAGGTTATAAACTTAAGGCCCCCAGCCTCCCTGTAGTTGGCATCCTGGGATGTTTGCAGAGCACCTATTCTCAGGATGTTTGCAGAGCACCTATTCTCAGGATGTTTGCAGAGCACCCTGTGGTCCATGTCCAGTCATTATTTGGTCAAAGTTCACATTGGACTCTCAGTCTTTTCCTGTGAATTACATTTCTATTTCTGTTCTCTAAATTTCCTTTGATTAGTCTGGAATCAAGTGGATGTATACATGCCAATCCAGGCCTATCTGGTCTGGGAGGGACATAACAGGCCTCAGGTAGAAGGAAAACGTTTTTACTTTTGATGAAGTTTTTTCTCCCACTCAGGTCTTGATTCACAGCCGTCTGCACAAATTGGAGGACCCCAGTGTCCTCCAGGATATCCTCTAAATATTGCAAATGCATTGACTTCGGGAGGAAATAGGTTATGTGTAAGTTTTGTGTGTTGTCCCTACGAAAGGACACGTTTGTCAGGGGGATGGTGCTGGCTGTTGGTCTCCAGGGCTCACATTCTGGCCAGAAGAGAATACCCCGCTTTTGCTCCTTACTTGAGACTTTGGTCAAGTGAGTTTATCTGTTAATCTCATCTGGAAAATGGGGATAAAACTGGTGCTATCAAGTTCTTAAGGGTTAAAGAAAATGGTGTAAAATGTTAAACAGGTAGTGCTTTTCCGAATCTCATAAAAATGCCGTAATTTCTAGCTATAGTGTTATGTATATTTGTTTCTCTTATCTGTAGCCAGACCTTTTTCTATGACTCCCATTGCTGGGGTGACATTGAAAACCACAGGACTTTACTGACTGCCAAGCACGGGCTGTTTGTGTGAGAACAAGAACCTGGTCGAGGCGGCTGGCACGCGGCGTGTTCGAGGATATACTGAAAGTAAAACTGGCCACGGCGCTGGGCAGAGGGAGCCCCGCTTCCAGCCCTGACGCGCAGTGACAGCTCCTGCCTCATACTCTCAAGGGCACACTTTGTTCCAGTTCATCCATCCATTCAACGTGTACTGAGCGTCTAGCTTATTGAGGGAGTGGGGATGCCACACTGATGTCACCTTGTCCTGATGTGGGACAGGAGGCGGACACGCTGACAGGGCAGCCCCACCCTGGGATGGAGGCTGGTGGATGTTGGGCTACCCGAGGCCACGGGGTGGCAAAGAAGTCGTGGCAGGACTTGGTACACCTGGGAACCAGAGGTGGTCTGAAGGTCTCTGAATGACCAGGTGGAGTTGGAGGGTGACCCGGGCGCCTGCCCGCCTCCCGGCGTCTCTGCCCTGTGAGGAGGCTGCGGGACCCGTACTGAGTCTGCCTTCATGGCGCTGAACCCACTCCGTGTGTGAGACACAGAGCCAGTTGTTGGCTGTGTCTCTAAGTTTACCTGATAGAGGAATCTGCTGTATGCAGGTTGGAAACTTAGGTGTTGACACCAGCCCCTAGCCACACAAACTCCAGGACTCTTGAATGGAAACCTTTTGGGAAGTTCCTGAAAATCTGTCTTCAAACATGATTCTAGGTCATTCTTAGGACCAGATAAATTTGGGAGCTTGGCTTTGTGAAAAAGCCATTTTTTCAACTGGAGGTTGACACCCTGTGGACACAGTCTGAGGATAGGTAGTCTCGACTGAAGGGAGAGCCTTGGTTAAGCAGTTTGAGAAAAGAAAGCACTGGCTGTCAGTCAGTTTCTGGTTTGCAGATGTGGCCCAGTGTGTCGGCCACCTTTGGGGTGCCTGCCCGAGGCCTCACTGTGCCCGCTGTTGTGCATGCTGCAGGGGCAGAAGGCGCATTATTCAGTGAGCCCACGTGCGGCTGTGAGTTCTGCATGTGAGCCCTGCAGCCCGGGCTCTGAGCGCCAGCTCTGGGTGGTGAGCAAACAGGGACTGCGCTCTCAGGAGCGTCCTTCAGAGATGCTCTCAGCTGGCCTGCTTCTTGGATTGTCTGACTGTGTTGTCGCATCAGCTGGAGCGGCCCTGGCAAGGCAGGAGGGTGGGGCCACTTCCTAGGCCTCACTGGGGCCAGAAGAAGGTGGAACTTGGCTCTGCTTAAGGCTAAAACAAGTGATTCAGCAATTTCAGCACCATTCACCCTTTTCCCTCCCTAAGATGATGCAGGCTTGCTTGTGGATATTCTCAGAGACGCCTGATGGGGAATGGTGGCTGCTGAATGGCGCCCTGTGGGGCTCAGTGGGCGCTGGCCAAGAGTGCTGGGGCCGGGTGGGGCTGGAGCTCCTAGGGGAAGAGCTGGCAAATGGCCCCATGGGATGGGATGAGACCCCAGGGGAAGCCACCTGGCTCAGTGGCTGCAGGCAGGCTGGAGGGGGCCCGGAGGAGGCAGGAGGGCAGGTGGCCCAGCAGGGGGCACCACTGTCCTGGGTTTCAGGGCAGGCCACCGTACAACACACGTGTGTCTGTGCCTCACAGGGTCACGTGCTCCGCCTGGTGGGAGGGCAGGAGAGGTGGAGTGAGGATGTGGGGTGTGAGCCAGCATGGCACATGTGAGGACGTCCAGCCATCCAGTGACACGTCTTGACACCTCTCCCCAGATAGACTTCCTCGACTTGCCCAGATTCGACTTGGGGCTGGGGTAGGGCAGGCCCGGGTTGTTTCCTGCCCCTCGGGAGTCCCAGCGGGCCAGGCAGGCACTGCTCAGCCCCTGATGCATTGTAAGGGATCTGAGGGTGGGGGGGCAGTGCCTGGAGGCTGGAAGGTGGGGTCCTGGCCAGCAAGGGTCTGTGCTGCCTCGTCTCCTGCCCTGAGGGGTGAGAGTGTTTGGGACAATTGAAGGTCATCAGACGCGGAACTGCCCAGGGCCCAGCCATGCCAGCAGCCGCCACGTCCAGCCCACTGGTTCTGTGAGGCAGCACAACGGGATTTGCTAAGACCTGCCTATCAGCTGTCTTGTTTTTAACTGATAAACTAGGGGTGCATGATGCCCAGGTATGGGGGGCACATCGCAGATACCAAGTGGCAAGCTCACTTCCAGGGAGGCTGTTGGCCATGTCCCCAAATGCCCAGGTCATTCATGATGTGAACATTAGGGAGCCTCATGCTGCCCTGGAGCCAGAGGAAGGGGGCTCCCCAATCACTAGACACTCACCTGCCCTCTGGGTGGGCCGCTTGCCACTAGTCTTCTAGATCAAAGGACCAAACACAAATGCTGGATCTGAGCTGTGGGCAATATTTCTTGTTTCTCTGATGATGATGGACACCATGTCCTCAAGTCAAGGCCATGCTCACCTGATTCAGGGCTGCACCCAGGCTGCGCTAGCTGGCCTGGAGCCCCCCTGGAGCCTGTGGGGTGCGCTGGCCCGTGTCTCCCCCCCTGCCTCAGAGAGCAGGACGTGGGGCTTGTGGGACGTTTCAGAGGGGAAGTCTCAGGTCTGCGAATCTGGCTGCCTCTTTGCCAGCTTTCCCTCGCGCTTGACCCTCCCTGACCCATGTGGGTTCATTTGGCTCATGGCTGCCGGCCCCTGGTGGGCTCATATCCCATTACACAGGTGGCCCCTGAGGTCTAGACCTTGGTGACCCCACGCCCCCTTCAGTGCCCTCGGGAGTGACTGGGAAGAGTGCCCAGATGGCCGAGACATTGCCTCCGTTCTACCTCCGGCCCCAGGGGTGTGGGCCAGGGAGCGAGGCCCCTGCTGCATCCCCTACCCACCCAGGGTGCCCTTCCTATCCCACGCTCCTGTCCCTCCTGCAGGCTGTCAGCAGCCAGCCACCTCGGGACGAGGGGACATAGGCTGGGAGCGGTGTAGGGAAGCTAAGGCTGCTGCTAAAGGTGCGGATGGGAAGCCCAAATACCTCTGTTTCTCCTTTAAACCAGAGGCCCTGCATCTCCTTAGTGTGTCAGCTCCATTCCCTTGAGCAGGTGTCAATGCTCAGAGCAGAGCTGCCTGACCACGGGCAGATGGGTACACCTTGAAAATCTGACCATAGGGTCAGCGGGACAGAAGGGAACACACACCATGGCCCGAGTGCACGTCTGAAAACCGAGTACTTCACATGGCTAATTAGCACAGGCCCTTGAGAATGTTTTCATTACACCTCCAGCCAAGCAGGGGGACGATCAGAGAAACTAACTCCTGCTAGCAGGCCCCTCCCGCCCTCCCTCCCTCCCGGCTTCCTGCTTTTTTTCCTCCATGTCCCCCCTCTCCCCCTTTCTGTCTCCAGCTCTGTCCCTCTCTCCCTCCTTCTCTCACACGTTAGGCGTGTTCTGAGTGTACAAACTGGTGCCCACAATTAGGGAGAACAAAGCTTAAACACCCCAAGCCATCCCTGCCACATAGATAGTCACTGGGCGTCAGGACCCTTTCTTTCTGTTGTAACACCAACAAGCTTAATGCTATGCTTTCATTAAAAAAAAGATTGTGGTTTAAGGGACTAGAATAAGATGAGGTTGGTTTTATTGCCATGAGATAAAATGCAGGGTTTCCTCAATGAGCTCTTCTGGGCAGTTACATGCTGGATCACGACATAATGATGGGAAAAATGCAGAAGTATTGAAACTCTGGACACCTGATGTGAAAGAGCATACTCTGCGTGTGTCCCTCCTGGCCACTCCGTCCTGAGGAGCAGGGTGTCCTGGGAGGGGCTGCCCACCTAGTGGATGCTCGGGACTCGCCTCCCAGTGGAGCTGGGAGGGGCCCAGTGTACGGTCAGAGGCCGATTTCTTTGCTCTCCATTTTAAGGAGGGATGTTCAGTTTAAACTAGTCACATACCTGCCCCACAGGGGTCAGGGGTAAAAGCCGTCCTGCTCTTGTGTTTTAAGCCTAACAGTTGAAAACAAAGATTTGAAGTCGACTGTCCATCATACGCCTTATTGTGCAAGATCTTGCCCCCGTGAGTCTAAATGTGCCTGAACACATCACGGGGACGTTTCTTCATGACCACTTAGCAGTCCTGAAGGTCGGGTCCTGAAATCCAGATGATAATTTGCTTGAGGTTTCTGTTCAGGGGTTTCGTCCAGTTCCTTTGTTCCCTCTGCCTCCCATGCCCCCCTCGGTGCAGATAAAAAGACCCTGCTTTTAATTTTACGATCAGAGTAACTGCCAGTCTCTTGGGGGAGAAAACGGGAAGCCAGAGGCATTGGAAAGTTGGGGGGCCGAGCTCCTGGTGCTCTGTCTGCAAGGCCTCCGGGCCGATGAACTTGCACAGGCACTGAGGCCGGAAGGAGTCCTCATTCCCGTACACTGCTAGGAACTGTCAAGAGCAAATGAGAGCGTGGGGCCCAAATACCTGCTTTCTCTGGCTTGACACAATGGCACAGTTCTGTGCTCCAGACAAGCATGGTGCCCACAGCAAAGGCAGGTATCAGTTCCTCGTGGGGCTACCTTAGGCTCAGAGCAAAATGTGTACAGAAAATTCAGACTGCGAGTCATAATTCGGGACAGTTTGCTGATGTCCCAATGTTGAATTAATTGGTACTTTGAGATTTTTCCCAACATGACAGGCCTTCCCACTTTGCCCAGAAGGGTCTGACATTCTGAACTGAGTTTTTCTAGGCTGGTTTCGCCTCCCATCCCATCTTGAAGAGGTGTTCATTTTTGCCGGGCAGTTAGAAGCCCCAGACATTTGTGGAGAGATTAAAGCTGCATATTAGCTTAAATGGGAAAAAATGTTGTCAAAGCCATAGCTTCTGAGCGTGTTTTGCAGGCCTGACTAGCAAAAGATGGGTTTAAAGTTCTGAATATATACAGCAGGAACTCTTCGCTGATTATTTAATAAGCGGAAATAGTTTTACATACAAAGATCATGTGTCGTCAGTGCCATGGCTTGATCACACTTCTAAAGGGCACGGGACTGGAAGGAATCTGTGACCTGCATTTTAGGCCTCCTCCCCACCCTTGACTGAAGGAGCCCCCTGGTCTCTTGACCCTGGTGTTTTTATTTCTTAAAAGTGATAATAGAGACCCCTACTGTTCCCCCTTCCAGGGTTGTGGCAATTAACATGACTAGTGTATGTGAAGGCTATCAAAGTCACAAATGTGCATGTCAAATGAAGGTCGCCATTACTAATAGCCCCTTCAAAAATTGGTCTTTCGTGGAAACACCAGACTTTCCTAATAAAGGGGAAGACACAGCCATCACTAGACAACAAGGCTCAGGGATGTGCGGGCCCCACAGAAACAGAAGGACCTGGGGAGGCGTGTAGACATGGGTCGATGGGGCAGAGCGGGCCCTGGTCCTAGTGCTGTCGGGAAGGGCTGCCGCCTCCAGGCTGAGCCCCAGGACACAGCCCCAGTCAGCAGCACTGAGAAGCGAGCCGCAGCACCGTGGGGTCCTTCGATCCCTGCTTAGCTGAGTGGCCTGCCATAGCACCCCTGCTCCAGGAGAGACCAGCTGTGAAGGAAGCCTCTCAGGACAAGGGTCTCAGCTGCCGGGCTGGAGTCACTGCCTGAGGGGCTCAGGGTCAGGTCCGAGCAGGGAGCGCCCAGCAGTCTGTGCTTCTGAGAGCAGTGACCTGCCCAGTGCCCACAGGGAATCGGGGCCCAGCACCCACTACTGCCCCCAGTACTTTACACAGAGGTGAATGTCCAGGCACAAATAGAAGCCAGATAAACAGAGAGGCTGGGAATAAAGAGAGCCTTGACTGTGGAGGAGGCATACCAGCAGGTGCCGAAGGCTCAGGAATCTGTGGGCGAGTTGCCCGGAGAAAATTGAGGAGACACCACTTCTGTAAAACAAGAGAAAGCAGGACCTCAGGACACGAGGGACGCCCTGACTGTGGAACAACTGTGTGAAGGTAAGAGGGCAGGTGAAGAGGCATGCTGTGAGCCCAGGTCTCCAAGAAACAGGGAAAGACCCACCAGTGCGTGAAGGAAGGACTGATTCACAGAGGGAGGGCGCCAGTGAAAGCCTGCAGGTACACGGCCTCAGCGTGGTGGGCTGGCTACACCTAAGCATGTTCTTAGGAAACCACATAACATTGCAGCCTAAAAAGCGCCTTCCCCTCCTCGGGCAGCTGGAGCCGGTCCTGCTGAGAAAATGGCTGGAGGAAATATTAGATGAGAGGGAACGGGAAACCCCTCAGAAGGTCGGGTATCATCACCAGCCCCGAACAGGCCCTGCAGGACCACTGCAGTGCACGGGACCAGTGGAGACACTGGTTTCCATCCCACGCGCTCAGCCACTTTTCCTGAGAAGGTGCCGTCAGACTAGGGGGCAAGGTGTGGGTCGGGGTCTCGGCTGGGCTCGGGGGCACATTGGCCAGGGTCAGGGCTCCACCGGAGGGGAGAGGCCGCACTGTAACCAGGATGATTCAGGGACTCCACAAACCGGCACGGATGCCCAAGCACATCCTCTTTTTATCAGGAACATGAAAATTAGGTGTTCCCGAAAATGTACACAGTATGCTCGAAGCTATCTGAGAGCATCTAGCTACCAC
Organism: Phataginus tricuspis; assembly: GCA_029783875.1. NCBI lineage: Eukaryota > Metazoa > Chordata > Mammalia > Pholidota > Manidae > Phataginus > Phataginus tricuspis. The sequence continues at coordinate 2,956,030 of JAQQAC010004068.1, read as the reverse complement.
TTTGCATCAACCTCATGTGCCTTGGTTTGGGCTAGGATGGGATGCGTGGCCCTGGCCCTGGGGCTTCTGCAGGGAGGCATGGTGTCAATGGGATCCCCTGGGAGCCGGCTCGCGCTCCCCTCGGTGATGGCGATAGTTAGGGGGTCCTGGCCATATGGTGCTGGTTGGTGGCTGTCAACATTCAGATTCACTGGCTGGACAAATGTAGAAGACTTAATGAGGGCAGGGGACAGGATGGTCATAGCAGAATAGCTTTGTAGTAGATGGATGTTGGCAGGGGGATGGGCCGAGGGCACCACCTTACAGGATGGGAGGTGAGGGTGTGCAGCACACTTGGTCATGTAGAGGACATTGCCTAAAGTTACAAACATTTCAAATACAACAGAGAAAAAAAAAATCACACCTTAACAGTGTGACCCCATAGGTGTTATTTAGGATTGGAAATACAGAACCAATGTAGTATTTATTGTCAGAATAAAAAAGTGCTGGGAGGCGGCTGCGTCTGAGGAGCAAAGGAAAGCGTGGAAGTGGTTTTCATTTGTAAGTTCTTTTTGTGCTTTTTACCAGAGACTGCATTATTTTGACAAAAGTTAAGACCTGTTCATGAGTATTTATTTTTTCTGTCATATATCTTGCAATGACTGCAAAACAGCCTTTGCCTCATAAATGAAAAGAATTCATCAGAGCTACCTGATGTGGTAGAGGAACTGGCACGCCGCCTAAGATGGGGTGCGCCAGGGCTTATTTTGAGACCTGTTTGACCTCATCACCTGTGATATGTGTAGCAACTGGAATAAGGCACATCCTTCCCTCCTAGAGTTTCTTGGGCATTTATAACTGAACCAGAATTAAGATTAGATGGCACATCAATTGTAAGGGAATGAATATTTAAAAATATCTCTATTAGTAATTTTGTACTTTTCTCCCTAATCTCTTTTTAATCAACATGTTTATTAAATCTCCTCTTTGTAACAGGAAGGTAAGTTTCAGCAATTTTTCTTTGATGTTTGTAAGTTACTAACAAGTGAAGCCTTACCTTATAAAGTCTCACGTTCATATAATAAATTTGGTTCATGTAGATAACTTGCCTGCATGTAAATCTGTGCCTTCACCGGCTACTTTTAAGTACCATTTTCCCACAAGTCTTTGTTAAACACTCCTGTTTTCCAGGGGAAGTCTGAGGGTAGCTTTCAAGGCTTCCCAGAATTGAGTTTCTTAGGAAAGAGGAGAGGTATTAGGTAATCACAGCTCTGGAGCTGGGAAATGCTGGCGAACCACTCACCAAGTCATACTGTCTATGGTCCTGGGGAGGGAACACATTGCACAGTGAAGAAGAAACATGGGTCCCACCACCCAGTCCTACCAGTCATGAGTCAGGCCAGGACACTAACTTAAACATGATATCCTGGAATCTGTGGCAGAAAAATCCTTGGGACACTCCAAATTTTAAAGTTTGTGGAAGTTCTGCTTATGTGATCCCACAGCTCTGCAGGCAACTCTTGGTAGTTCTGTTCACATCGGATTTAAGTTGGTCTCTGTGGCCTATTCCTCTCCGGGCATAAGGTCCATGCAGGCAGGCACCTGGGCTGTTTTGCGGCCTGCTCTTTTCCCAGAACCTGGGTGGGCTCTAGCATGTGGAAAGCGTTGGGTGAATAGTTCATGAATAAGGCAGCTGTCACGAGGGAGGGCACTTGTGTGGCACATCCTGTGGGCGTGGCATCTCCCAGACCGTTGCTTGTGCACATTTGACCTTGACCCTCCTTGGTAGGCTTGGCTGTGATCCCCATTTTAAAGGTGGGAAACGGAGTCCTGGAGAGGCTGGTTGGCCTGAGGTCACACTGCTTGCTGCAGGCGGAGCTGGGATGCCGACCTGCAATGGTCATTCCTGCCATGCCACCTGGCACGTGTCCTTGAGTGTTAAATCCTCTGGTGGGAACTGCATCTTTCTGGGTGCCCTTGCGGAATGGTGCCAGAATGGTGGTGTCTTGCTAGTGGGTTTCAGCCCGGGGAAAGTTCACTATGGATTCAGTGTGACCAAAGAAATGACAGTAGAACATTCTTGGGGAGAAAGTGTTACACCCAACTTTATTTCCACAGTGGCAGGTCAGTCACTAGCATCCCGTTGACTCAGAGTGAGTCTGCATGCAGCAAGCTGGTCTCTGCCTCTGGGCCTCTCTGCCTGCACAGCCGTCCTCGGTGCTGCCACCACTCCAGCCTCTGCTCTGCTCTCCTGCAGCCTTGCAGCCGTGCCACCGTGTCACCCAGAGCACTGGGGGGAGCTCTTTAGATAGAGTCAATAGCAACATATTGCCCACACATGAGTAGTGAGCTAGCCAACCAGGGCCGGGTGAGAATCCTGGCCACAGGAACCTTCATTTTATACACAGGTGGCCAATGTGTGGACACGTCCAAGTGGTGGTCACTGCTGGCTGGCCAGGTAGAGGAAGGCCACATCCTGCGGTGGCCATCTTGGTTGAGGCGAACTCAGCCGTCAGTTTAGAATATTTCATACCCTACAGAGAGTTCTCGAATGCGTGAAACATGCCCGCAAACAACCATGTCACTGATGAAACTGAATTACCTCTGACTTAGGACATTACCCTTATGAAGTAATTTTTGCCTTTCCGAGCATTTCATACACTTTATCCTACTCAGAATTACACAGGGGGAGGCAATTCTGTTTGACTAAGATGCCAAAGGTGGAAAGGGTAGGTGACAGGTCCCAATGCGAAACCTGGGACGCTGCCCTGAGCGGTTTTGCTGGAGGGGCCCCCTGGAGCCTAGAATGATGAAAAAGTGTGCCTGTCGTCTGTTTTTTAACTGATTTTAACATAAATATGTTTGGATATCAGATGTACTTCTTCAGGTCTTAGACTTTGTCTGCATGTGTAGAGCAAAGTCTGTGTGGGAACTTAAATAACCCAAAGCCAATAATTTTTTCTCCAACTGTTCTCCAGTACGTCATTCCCAACTCATGCCAAATGCTGGAGACAGTTGAGTTCAAATAGCCAGCTAGTTAGTTATTAGTACTAGGTTTGTAATGAGAGGTTTTCACCAAAACCGACCACTTGAAATTGACTACCATTTCCCCCAATCTGGCTCATAACAGGCCTGGCCTGGGCTGTGGGCACCCTGCTGTCCTCAGGTCTGGGCCAGGACTCTGGGTCTGCAGTGGCTGGGCATGCGGGGAGGAGCCCCCAGTCCCCTGAGCCCCGCTCACTGTGGACGTGCAGGGGGGCGGGGGGGGGGGGCAGGAGGCCTCCTGCCACCAGCCGCAGCTGATCGGTAGCCGGCCAACTCGGATTCCAGCTTTTACAAACACTGGCTGTGCACTGTCCTTCCTGCCGGCGGGGTGGGGATCGAGAGAGGGGCACAATTACACGACCAGCTCAGTGTGGCTTCGCTGGCCATCTCCTTTGGTCACTGACCTCTCTGTGTGCTGCTTTTGTTTTCCTCGTCACATCTTCGTACGGAGGAGATATTCCTTTGGTCCCCAAGATCAGACAAACACTAAATTTCCTCTCCTTGCAGATGAAATTCCCACGGAAACACAAGAGGCAGTTACCTTTGGTCATGACGACCCCTGCCAGCACTTTGTGGCGGGCGTGCACGGACGTCAGGCCCACGGTCAGCTCATGGAACTTCTGCGTGACCAGCTGGGACACAGCGTCTGCGAATTCCTGAAAGACACAAGCACCAGGCCTCTTTGATGCTGAGCAGTCGGCTCAGGGCCTCGCCCCCTGTATGTTGTGCTGGGGTCACCCTGTCACAGCGCCCTTGGCGTGTGCGCAATCCCCGGGCCCCCTGCACGTTGTGCTGGGGTCACCCTGTCACAGCGCCCTTGGCGCGTGCGCAATCCCCGGGCCCC
>JAQQAC010004068.1:2938143-2951762 GCA_029783875.1 Phataginus tricuspis | reverse complement strand
CGTGCGCAATCCCCGGGCCCCTGCACGGCGTGCTGGGGTCACCCCCTGACAGCGCCCTCGGCACGTGCGCAGTCCCCGCGCCCCCTGCACGGCGTGCTGGGGTCACCCCCTGACAGCGCCCTCGGCGCGTGCGCAGTCCCCGCGCCCCCTGCGCAGCTTCTTCAGGGACACCTGGCAGACCCCCAGGGCCGGGCCTACACATCAACACCCCCTCCCACGCCCCCGGGTGTTGCGGACCCCCTTCTCAGACCCTGGCACACGTCAGGGTGTGTCCCTAGGCTCACCCCACCACCTCCTGCCTTCACGCGCCCACACACGTGTGCATGCACATGGCCAGCAGAGACGTATACACACATGTCATGTGCAGACAGGACACACGACACACACGTGTACACACACATGCACGCCCACATAAAGACAGTGCGCACATCAAGTTGATACAAGCCCGGGTGTGCGTTTCCCTGGCATGCTGGGCGTCTGTCAGAGCAGGGTGTGAAGGAACAGGCCGCATGGCCCCGAGCTGTCACCATTCCCATCCCTGGTCTGGCGCTGCCCAAGCATGCTCCTGCTTCTTCGCTGGGAGGCAGGCTGGGTGGCAGTGGCCCTTACAGGCCTTGGAATCAGCTGGGCCCGTTTTTGTAACTTTTAAGGTAATCCTCTTTATTTCCACCTGGCAATGGTGCTTTGTGAGGACTAAACACACTGATGTGTCTCCGTGCTTGTGCATGTAAAGCATGTACCTGCTTCTTTCATTACTATTGCTATTTTTCCCCATCGCTGCAGCACTGACTGCATCTTTCTATCAATAGATAAAAACGTCCACTTATCCATAGGGGGGGCAGGTGGGTCCTTCTTGTGTTGGAATGGACTTCCACTTTCCCACCAGGTGTTTGGATTTTGTGCCACAGATGAGAACAGGTCTCAGATAAGGGAGGCAGTTTCTAAAACAGCTCCTGGAGGTGGCCCACCAGGCTGCAGGACGGAGAGATGGGCCAACTACGCAGGACTGCTGGGCATGGGGTCGCTGTGGGCGCTCCCTGCTCAGCCCAGAGGAACCCGGCTACCTGGTGAGACGCCTTGCCTCCAGCAGGAGCTATGGAGTCAAGGACTGGAGGTGGATCCTGGAGGCAGCCCAGCCCTTTTGTCACCTGGAGGCTGAGGTCCCAAGAGAATGGGCACGTGTTCCTGGGTGTGCCGTGAATGGGTTTCCTGGGGCTGTCGAACAAGCGGCCCACCCCAGGGTGGACACTGGAGCTCCCTTCTCTGATGGGCTCAGGGGGGCAGGGCCGCACTCCCTCTCCAGGCTCCAGGGGGGGCTCCTTCCTGCGTCTGTAGCTTTTGGAGGCTCCAGGCAGACCTAGGCTTGTGGCTGTGACTCTCCCGTCTCTGCCTCCATCTCTGCGTGACTGCTTCTCTGTGTCTCTTATAAGGATGCCTGTCATTGCCCTTAGGGCCACTTCAATCCAGGATGAGCTCCTTTCAATCCTTAACTTTATTAGTCTACAAAGACCTCTTCCTGGCTGGGAAAGGGCCCCCTGGGCACGCGCCCAGGGCTCCCACCAGGCAGAGGACCTTATCAGAGCTGATGCCCGCGATGGGCCTGGAGGAACATGGTGCTCAGGGTCTCTTTCTTAAGCCCTCAGGCCTGCTGCACTTCCTGTCTCCTATGACCCTGGGGACCCATTTGTTTCATTGCATCCTTACTCACCATGTTTTTAAGGACATGACTATTCTGGTAGGGGCATGGCTGGTATTTGCTATGCGTCTCCCTGGTCCTGCGCGGAGTTTTGTGTGACCCCACATGGAAGCGGGGCACGTCTCCTCATCTGGCCTGGAGGTTCAGCCCGCTGTGCTGGTTCTGAGACCCACCCGCCTGCCATCTGCTGCTGACTGGGCACAGAGCATGCGGCTCTCCGGCCTCCTGTCAAGCAGGCTTTTTGGCTTTGGGGAGGCCAGAGACACCCAGGCTTGGGGCTGGCCTGCTCTGCACCCCCCTGCCTCCTCGGCAAAGCCCCTCACAGCACCTCCGCCCCACAGCCACGGCACATGACTGCTTTTAAATTAAATCACATATGTGATTGCAGCCATCTGTAGCTGCTCATAGTTGAATTTGTGTATGTTAATGACACTGTTGATTACACGGGGTGGTAGCTAGACGGGAGCTTAGAACTCACGTGAGGAGGCATGCTTACCATCTAATTTAACAGTAGGGATTTTTATGTTTTAATCACTCGGGATTTAATATGTACCGTCAACTTCGGTTACTGCAAACCCAACTAATCAGGCCCTGATGTAATTTGATTTTCCTCCCCACCTGGTCCCTGGTTTTCCGTGGAAGCAACTAAAGGGCTCAGAAACAAGCTGACGTCACTGGTTGTTTCGTAAACTCAAATTCCACGGCGTGGGTGTGGGGCTGCCAGGAGTACACAACCCTGCCAGGGGACACGTGTCCACAGCGACAGCTTGCTGCGTGACTGAAGAGGCTATTTGGGCACCTGAGCCAGGCTATGTCGTATGACCACTTTCTAAATCAGCGTAAGACATTTGCCTTGGCCGGGAGCACGCGGACAGCTCATTGTGTTATGAGCAACCACATCCTCCTTAACGCGGGGCCTGTGCCCTGGGCTTGGTGGTAGCGGCCACGGAGCTGACACCCTCGTGTCTCCCGCCTTTGTCCCCTGGGGCATCGCAGCAGGTGGCCGGAGCACCTGCTCCCTAACGTACAGAGCTCCAGTTCTGGGAAAGGCACATGGCGACCACATCTTTCCTCAGGACCCCAGAAGCTCTTAGGAGCTGTGTCTTCGTTTGGCACCACTGAAAATGTAGTTTTCTGCCTCCTGTGTGTGTCGTACGTGGACAGTATACTCTAGCCCTCCTTGTGGACGAGGGGTCAATATTTTTATTGACTTCACTGGTCATGGTAACTAGCTAGTGTGGGTCACTACTTATCAAGTACTTTCTAAATGCTTTAAGTGTTTTATTGTGGTTGACCTTCACAAACTGCTCCATGGTTAAGGGGCTGTCATGTTGCTGTCTTTGTTAATGATCATGTGAATTACTTACAGTGTAGACAGCTTGTGATACATGTCCTCCAAGTGGCTCAAGGTGGAGCTGTGTGGACATTTACAGGAGGGAGAGGCCACACCTGGGCAGTGGCTGGAGTGGGGTGGTCAGGGAAGGCTCCCTGGAGGAGACAGGATTGATCTCCTGTCTTTATTACTGACTGAAGGCATCATGTAATTAAGTTATCAGGGTCAGAGAGCAGGGAGGTCTTAGGAAGTCATGGCTGGAGAAATTCGGGGGTGGAAAAATCTATTTCTGGTGGTGGGAGGATGAGTAGTTCAGTCTGGCCTGGGTGAAGGATTTTTGCAGGGTTGAGGAATTAAACTGAACAAAGGTGGAACAGAGACCTGGGTTCGGGACCAAGGTGTCCGTCCATCGGTCCCACAAATTCTGCCGGCTTCTGCCTCAGCCTGGGCACGGCTGGGCCATGGGGATGCCTGGTGCGGGGAGGCCAGGGCCCTGCATGTGGGGTTCATGCCACCAGCAGCGCAGCCAGCCTGGCACGGAGCCCGGGCCTCAGCGCTGGGGGGTCCATCCTGAAATGGGGGACAGAGCCTGGCTGGAAACGGCTGTAGCCCAGCACAGTGCACGACTACTTGGGCCTGGGGTGTGCGGGGAACCTGCTTCATTTCACGACTGCAGAGACGGGGGCTCACTCAGATGGACTTGGGAACTTGGCCACAGGTTTAAAGTAAGCAGGGGGTTGGGCCTGAGGCTGCGGTGTGAGCACAGTGAGTGACCGGCGGGGAGGCCCTGTGCAGACAGGCTCAGGTCAGCTGGCATGGCCATCCGGACACATCTCCTGCCGTGGATGGTGAGGGTCTGGGTGGGACCAGGGAGGCTGGGCCCAGGGACTGGAGGCCAGCTTTGTCAGTAGAGAGCCCACACAGAGGGGCTCCAAAGATCTACTCCAAAAACCCTAGGTAATGAACCAAAATTTTGAGAATCAAGAAAAGGACAATCCAGTGTCCTTGATTTTTGGTGATTCAGCAGCACAGAAAGTGCCTGGGAAGGGTCCCTTGGGAGCCGGGAGAGGCTCGGTCGTGGCCTCTGGGGGCACGTTCACGATGGGGAGGATGGTCCTGCAAGGCTGCTCCCCCGGGAAGCCTCCTTCAGTCAGCTGGGGTGGGGGGCTGCAGGCTATGAAGGGAGGCCCGGCCCCTCGTAAAGGCCCTGAGCGCCCGCCTGGGAGCCCCGGCTGCTGCCAGCAGGGCCCAGGTCAGCCGGGCTAGGCTTTGGAACAGGAGGGACTGGAGGGGTGGACTCGGCTTCTGGCTAAATGGTAGGACAGTCAGACGCTTGTGGTCCCGAAGGGCACACGGACGGATGTGAGCCCCATGTCTAATGGGCTGTGTGTTCCAGTACTTAGAGGAAAGCAGAGGCCAAGTGCTGCCTTAGGGGCTGCTCAGGGATGCCCACGCTTCGCCTATTGGCCCTGATTAGCATGGTAAATTACCAGCCTTATTAAAATAGGAAAAACAGACTTTAAATAGGAACACCAGAAGACTCAGTCCTTACTCATTGCCAACACTAATATTTTGAATGCCATAAATAAATAAAATGTGTTCACATTTGCAATAGCAGCCCTCAGGGTAACCCTGGCATTCAGCTAAGTGATAAGGGTATTGAGACTGGAGAGATTATGAAGGAGAGAGCCCTAAGTAAACACTTCTCTGTTGAAATCCTGTCTTTGGGTTTATGATGCTGGAATATCAAAAAGGTTAGATTTGCATATGGGTGGGCAAGGTAGACTCTGGTCACCAGCACCAACTGTGGCCCCTGCGCCTTCCGTGGACGTGGGCTCACAGAGCATGGTGGTGTCTGTGAGGGTGTGCCTGATGAGACGGGGCGGCACACGGAGGGCGGCCACGTGCCACACTTGTTGGAACCCGTTCCCCAGGACATGCAGGGGACAAGGGGCTGCAGCCAGCGCCATCCAGCCACCGGGCAGGCCTCAGCCTCAGACTCATCCCAGGAGAGGGGTGGCCCTCTGGCACCCGTCCATCATCCATCTGTGTCTGCAGGTCTTGGTAAGGATTCCCACCTGCCATCAATGGCAAAGAAGCCTCATTAATTCCAAGGCCAGGACTGGTGAAATCACGGTACAACCAAGTAATTCAAATGATCTGACTATTCAGTTATACTGTATCTCAAATTATGTAGAGGCCAATATCAAATTTGAAGGAAGGCTTGAAAGATGAAAGTCCCCTCACTGTGGCCACAGCACAGTAGGAAAGCTGAACCCTGGACCAGGCGAGCTGGGCTTGCATCCTGCTGTCATCTTCTCCTGACCTCATAGCCGCCAGCAGGCAGCGGGAGCCCTTCGCCTGTAAAGGAGGTGTGATAGTATCTCCCTATAGGCCACGGCTGATTCTCAGCACAGGGACCTCTGTCTGCGGCATCACCATAGAACGTTCTGGATAATGCACTTCTGGTAGGGGGCAGAGTCACCAGTCCCCAGGAGCAACTGTGCGCCCAGGGGCTGCATGCAAGGAGCAGACGGGGCTGGAAGGGCCTTGCTTTGGGTCAGCACTTTGGTCTAGTGACAGGGAACTCAGTGATGGACACCCCTAGAGCCAGGGGTGCCGTGAGGTTTGGAAAGTGATGACACTCCAGCTGTGACTGATGGCTCCAGTACGAAGCTGACAGCCGGTGGCTTCTCAAAGGTCTTCCTGGGGCTGTGGTCCTGGCTTGGGCATCTCACTGGGTGTGGCACAGGCCCCGAGGCCAGAAGTTGATGTGTTTTGACAGATTGCGTGTTCTCAGCACTGCTGGGCCAACCTCACCCATGCTGCTGCCTCCCCCCACCAGAGCCTCCACGTGCCTCCCACCCAGCGGCCAGCTTGCGTCCTCTCCTCAGAGACTGTCCCCATTGACAGAGCAAGGAGGGGGTGGTGGTGTGACCTCTGAGCCGTCCCAAGGGCCACGCACCTGGGTCTTCCTCCTTGGAACCCCGCTGGGAGGAATCCCTGGGGAGGAGTTGAGGTCCAGGGAGGGGTTCTGTACCCACAGCGGGCTGCCCACCCTGTCCTCTCTGATCTGCCCAAACGGCGGGCATGAACGATGAGTCTGTGCTGTTTTGAGCAGGGGCTTTACGTGGTGCGTTGCACAGCAGTAGGGGCTGCCACAGGTGGAGCTAGGGAGTGACCAGCCCACAGGGGCTTCTGAGGCGAGGGCCTACACATAGCACCTGGAGCCACACTGACCCAGACGCCAGGGCTGGCGTGGCTACATAACAGTGGTGTGGCTCTGTGAGCATTACTGAGGTTTCGCTTTCCTCTGAGATAGGCGTATCCGGGGGTATTGCGGAGAGCTATGAGGTAGTGGACAGCAGCCCGCCTGGCCTGGAGCCCTCAGCGTCTAGCACTCGGTAGAAAGTGTTGTCATCATTATCATCCAAACTTGGGCAAACACAAAGCTTCTCAGAAATAATATAGAAGTACTTCCCCTTGCCTGCGTCATTAGCAAAATCAGTTTTCTCAGCAGTTAGCTGTTTAAGGGATACGTTTTGATATAGTTAGGAAGCACATGCAGTGTTGGGGGTGCCTGTTATATTTCTAGATTAATGTCTCTGAAGTTGAGTGGTGTCTGAGCCCTCTGACCCCGAGCCTGGCTAACTGACCACGTCAGACATACCACCTGGCAGCTGCTCTTATGGTGCTATGTACTTTTAAGGAACCCGGCAGCCAGCTATGGTGACCTCAGAAAGCTCATTTTTGACTTTAGATCTAAACCCCTGAGCTCAGGTGCTGATATTCTGTATGCAAAGCTGACCTTAAGGAGAGACCACATACAGGTCAGTTATTTGGTGTGGTCATTTTTAGTGAAAACATCAGTTAGTCTGGATCAGTTAGTGAGGAAATGCTCGCCAGTTAAACTCTTTGCTGGATCTTTTATCACCTTTAAATTTATTATTGTTTTGTAATTTGGAAGATCGTATCTTTGGCAACAATGGGTTCAAGCATTAATGAGGGCTTGGAGTTCCATTGACCTAGCTCGTCTATACCTGGTTCTGACGTCATGCCTTCCTCTCTGATTTCGCCCTTAGGCCACATTATTCTGCGGCTGTTGACATGAACGTCACCCTCATTAGCCTGGGCGCTTGGGGACAAAAGCTACACCTCATGCACCTTGGCAACTGCAGTGTCAGCGCACCCGCAGTGTGCCCCAAAGCGTGCATTTGCCTTTGGGGTCTTGCAGAGTGCACATGCCTAGACGTGCCCCCGTGGGTAAGTTGGAACAGAACTGGGAAGATGTTTGTCAGAGCTGTTGCTGAGGCGGACTTGGTGTGTGCAGAATGGCCTAGAGACAGTTTCTCAAGCATTTCCACTTTTATTTCACGCCTGTGCCTGTCCCTGGGAGAAAAGAATCAATCAAAATTTATTGGGCAAGACACTAATGAAATACAGAGGCCAGTAAGACAAGGTCCTCTATATACAAATGCCCATAATACAGAGCAGGAAATACAGAATGTAATGTGGTAGCTGGCCACCCACGTTTCTCAGGGCTTAGTGTGTGCCAGGAGCTAGTGCCCAGTGTGCCCCGCCCCCTTCCTGCCTTATCCCAGGAGGAGGTTACCACTACCTCTGCCTTACAGACAAGAAGCCAAGGCTGCAAGAAGGAAGCCCCCTCACCGGGGTGCGTGGGGACTAAGCTGGGGGCCCAGGGCCCATGTGAGTCTGCTGAGGGGGCGTGTGCTGACTGTCCTGACTTGAGAGGGGGACTGAAGGGAGCAAGGACAGTGAGCATTACAGGAGTCTTATAGTCACAGATCCCACAGGCACGGCCAGCCTGATGCACACAAATGCAGCCAAGGAGACAAGAGGCGGAGATGGGAGTTCTGCCTCTCACACAAGCTCGGGTTTTATGACTGTCTTCACAGTAGAAATTGAGGCAGTAAGTGACCCCTGGTAACTGGAGACTGAAGACTTCCTTGGGGAGATAGGCGGCCACCTCCAAGCAGGAGAGCCACCTGTGGAGTCTCTGCAAGCCCCTTCCCGGATCCCCTGAGTCAGAATTCTGGCTGTGTAGCCTGCATTGGTTTGTCCCCCAAGCCGCTCAGGTCACTCTAACACACACAGAAGTTTGACAGCTATAGTGACCAAGATTCTCTTTTTGGCCAGACTCTACTTGGGCTCCCCTGAGCTGTTTTCAATGGGCCTGTCTTTTGGGCTTCAGTGTTTCTCTCTGCATTGTCCAGTTTTAGAAAGAATGCAGAACCTCTACCTGACCAAGCCCTGATCTGCGCCACCCGGGAGAGGCCTAACCACCTGGCCTGCTTCTGTATGAGTCCTGTCAGGAGACCCCCGGTGTTTCCACAGAAGCTGGGAAAGTAAATATTACTTCCTTTGTGGAGCAACTACTTTAATCCATTGGGAATCTTTTCCTCTCGATACACTGAAAGGGTTCTTCTTTATGTCTCTTAAAACCCAGATGAACTCAAACAACCATGAATCAACTTCAAACAGAGGACCATGTCATCTATTGGCACCCCCATTTTAGCACACTAATGATAATTTAAAGATTATAAATAAACCCAGATGCAAAATATCTCATGGAGTATATCAGAAAGCACCAGTTTAACAAAAAAAGAAATATTACATTTTTCCAATGCAGTTTTTGTTTATTTTGTACATATTTATTGCATTCAAATTTGAAGTTGATTGTTAAAGCAATAACTTCAATATAGTAAACAGATTTGTAGATATCTAACTATTTAGGTACTTTTGAATAAGTGAAAATTTAATCAATCAATAGGTAGATATATAGATATCTGTGCACGTAACTCTCAATTCTCAGTTATTGGAGATAATGAACATGGATCTCTCATTTGGGGTTTTTCTGAAATCCTCAATTAGTAAAAAGGGCTGGGAAGGCCCTTCTGACATTGTGGTCAGGACCCAAGATGTTGGAGCTAGAATTCAAACATCTGGATTTGAATTCTAATCCCATCACCAATTGGCTGGGTCAGCTTTGGTGAGGCAGTTTGCCTCTCTTAGCCTTGGTGCCTTGTCCATAGATGATGATCCCACTGGTGCCCAGGGTTACTCTCCTTCCCACCCATAAGACTTGCCTTATAAGAAATGCTTGAGAGTTCTTCAAATTGAAATGAAAACACTCTAAACATAAAGCTTATGAAGAATAAATCTCACTTGTGAAGGTAAATATATAGACAAAATACAGAATAATCTGACACTGTGATGGTGGTGAGTAAATTACTTTTATCCCAATATAAAAAATTAAAAGATAAACATTTGTTAACAGATACATAATATTAAAAAAAGCAAACTCAGACTGCAAGAACATAATGTGTCTGAGAGGGTGCAAAACTAGTTTTTTGTCTGTGGTTGAAGTTAAGTTGTTATCAACTTAAAATGGATGGATATTGTGACAAGATATTTTATGCAGGCCTTGAGGTAACCACAAAAATATCTATATAATAGATATACAAAAGATAAAGAGGAAGTAAAGCATACCACTGCAAAAAAACGTCATCAGGTAACAAAGGCCAACTGCAAGAGAGGAAGAAAACAGACTGAAAACAAGAAAATGGCTACAGTAAGCTCTGAGCTACCAACAATTACTTTAAATGTAAATGGATTAAATTCCCTAAACAAAAGGTATAGAGTGGATGCATGGATTAAACAAACACTTAAAATCTGGTAATATGCTGCCAATAAGAGACTCGCCTTAGATTTAAGAATACAGATAGGCAGAAAGGGGAAAAAGATAGTCCATGCAAATGGTATCCAAAGGAAAGAAAGGAGAGGTGGTTACATGTACATTAGACAAAATAATGGTAAACTACTAAAAAGTATAGTAAGAGACAAGGTCATTACTTAATAATAAAGGAGTCAACTTAATAGAAAGATGTAACAATTATATATACCTAAATATGTAAATCAGATATTGACTGATCTGAAAGAGGAAATTGACAATAAATTCATAAATAAGTGGAAACTGAACAACACAGTCTTGAACAACCATTGGGTAAAAGAGGAAATCAAAACAATTAGAAAATTATTTCAAGACAAATGAAAACAAAACAGCATACCAAAGTTTATGGGATGCAGCAAGACCTGTTCTAAGAGGGAAGTTTCTAGCAATAAACACCAACACTGGAAAAGAAGAAAGATCTCAAGTATGTAACCTAAATGTACCCCACAAGGAACTAGAATGGAAGAAATGAAGCCCGAAGTCATGCTCAATGGCAAAAACCTGAATGCTGTTCCTTTAAGAGCAGGACAAGGTGAGGATGTCTACTCTTTCTCTTTATGTTTTATTGAGATATAATTGACATATGAGGATGACCTCTCTCTCTCCACTCCTATTCAACATGGTGCTTGAAGTCCCAGAGAGAACAGTTATATAAGAAAAAGAAATAAAAGCCATCCCAACTGGAAAGGAGGAAGTAAGATTGTCTCTAGCTGACACGATTGCATGTCAAAACCCCGGAGGTTTTCCTGCAGTCTCTTTATTTCTATTGTGTCTGTACCAGATGGCCCCTTTGGAGTGAGAGCCCCTGGGGGTCTGCAGTTTGTCTCTGGGCCCCTGGACCTAGCAGCAGGCTGCTGCGTCTTGGAGCTGCATGTATAACTGCTAAAGTTGGAGGTCTATTCAGCTGGGCAATATCTCAGGTTTGTTTGGAACAGATCTAAGAGGGTGGCTTTGGGTGTGCTCTGGTGGAGGCACGAGACGAACTCTTTGGAGTGAATGGTGACTAGGATTTTATTGGGTTTAGGTCTGGAGGTGAAAGGTGAAGGGGGTGGCAATCAGGGGCTGGTGCTTGCTGGGGGTAAAGGGGGGAACATCGTGGGGTAGACCCCGTCCACGTGCTGCTGCCGATCCTGCTGCCTCCCCAGCAAGCAGCCTGGGCGGCCCCCTGTGTCACAAATGCAGGCTGTGACCCCTGGCACCCTCCTTGTGTCTGCCCAAGGCTCGGGTGTGGTCAACACTCTCATGAAGGAACATTTTGTGGTCACAGGTGCCCAGGTGTTAAACTGACCTGAATCTGTCTGCATTAGGCACGTGTCCAGCAGGTTCGTCGTGGGGGAGTGCGGGGGTGACATCCTAGCACCCTGTGACCTTTCTTGTGATGGTTGTTTTCAGGCGATCAGCTCAGCTGCCTCTGGCGCGGCTGCCCTGCTGGGCGCGGGGGTGCCGGCTCCCCCTTAGGAAAGCTCCGTGACACAGACACCTGGCGTGTGAGCAGAATCTGAGTTAGCATCACCACCAGGGCCTTTTATCTGTAGCAAGAGGAGCTGTTCTGTCCATCAGACGTGGCACCTCACGTGCCCTCGCTTCCTGGAAGGCAGTGAACGGCCCTCAGGACGGCGGGAGGAACGCAGCACCCCTGTTGCAGATGATGCACTGGGTCCTCCGGGCTCGGAGCAGCACAGACAGGCTCAGAGCCGCTCCAGGAAAATGTGCCAAGGGGCACACACCCAGGCCCGAGCCCCTGTCCCCGGGCCCCCAGTCACTGGTCCTGCTCCCGGGACGCCCGTCTGCCCACAGTCTCTCCAGACACTCCCCTG
Source organism: Phataginus tricuspis (assembly GCA_029783875.1). Taxonomy (NCBI): domain Eukaryota; kingdom Metazoa; phylum Chordata; class Mammalia; order Pholidota; family Manidae; genus Phataginus; species Phataginus tricuspis. The sequence continues at coordinate 2,940,165 of JAQQAC010004068.1, read as the reverse complement.
GGAATGGTGCCTCCTTGCAGAATGTGCCAAAGTGCTGGGTGTCTGTGCCACGCGTTAGGAAGTGCGGCCACGTTCAGCTTCTACACTGATATGTGAGATTTGTCCTGTGATTTCTACTCTGTCCAAGGGGACTTTCAGCTACATGAAGGGAAGGTTGAGGGCTGGGGACATTTGGTTTCAGTTCCCAAAGAGCATAGGAGCCTAGTAGACACAAAATAAATATTTGTTGAAGTGAAATGTTTGGAAAGATGGAAAACATTCTGTAAATCACTCTTTTCAGGATCAGTAACCATCACTGTACTGCGAGGCCTGTTTATCTCCATAATTAGATAAGATGCCTTTGATCTGAGGCCCAGCTGTGAAGACATCTTCTTCCCAAGTCATGGCACACTTAGAGAGTCGTAGTTTTTTCCCTGGTACCATTCGTAGGTATTTTGTTTGCACAAGTTTGCATGGACAGCGAAGCTGGCTCATGTGGCTGTCCTGTGGCCTCTCCGCCTGCTGCCCTGTGACCGCTCCACAGGCAATGGAATTGTCTCAGCAGGGATGCTGTGCTTCCTGGGATGGAGGGAGTCCTCAGTCTGAGGCTTGCGGCCATCACCTGCTCTCAGCCCCCTGCAGCAAGTCTGCGACCCGCGGGCAGCAGGCAATCACTGAGCCGCCCAGGTGCACGCCGACACCGTCACCTGTCCTCCAACAGGAACACACACCAGCTTTCCCTCCATAACTTATGGGATGGAAAACCCAAAGCCTTGTGGCAGGAACTGAGTGGCTAAGATACCAACATTCTTTGACTGAAAAAGTTGAACCTTTTTAGAAAATTCTGGGTCATATCCAGAGAGTGAGAGAGATTTCAAAGCAGTTTTATTCTCTTCCCCCTCTCTCTTTCTTCTTGTGTGCATTTTAAAACTGTTAATAGGTTTCTGGAAAGCAAATCTTGCCTTTGTTGTGAGCATCTCAGATTTTCCTTTTCATTTTAAGGGCACTCCATGGGAAGGCTTAGAACTGCCAGACAAACTATTATACCGATGGAAGTCTGTCCAGTTTCTGATAAAACCACAGCTAATTTATTTTCGCTTACACTCCACTACCTTTGACAAAGCTTCCTCTGAGAGGTATGTCTTCATTCTCAGCCCCTCGGGGTTGTCATCTTTTCTTGCTTTGTTTTGCAACTGACAAGGAAAAAGAAAATCTGACATCAGCTTTGGAAGATGGCAATGCATTCAAGACTGTCTTTTCCTCTCAGATCTGTTAAAATTTTTGCCTAAAACCATGTCCAGCCTTTTTCAGGTGGAAGTCCAGATGGCTTTGCAGCCTGTATAACAGACTTTACTCACTGATGCTTCTCAGAGTGTCAGCAGGGCAATGTCTTCCTCGCAACATAAATGCAAAGCAAAAGACAGCATCTGTGTGATTGGGGGCTGTCTGGGGAAGGAAGTGCAAAAGAAAAAGCCATGGAGCTCCCTTAAAAGACAGTCTCACTGATGATAATTCCATCAGGTGGGATGGTGGGGTGAGGGCTGGCTTGCAATTAACTGTGATAGTGCAAAACGGATTATTTGAGATGAGGAGGAATTTAGCTGTCCTACAGGTGTTTGCCACCCCTCAATCCCATGTTCTCACAGCCTCTGTTGCAGAAGACTTCATCTGATGCATTGTGAAACTTGCTCAGCAGTATGTGCAAGAACAAAGCCCAGGACCTGGAAGTGGCTACGGGAGCTGGCAGGAACGCAGCCCTGACCACTTGTTCCCACTCATTATCAGAACGGCCAAAATCCTTGTTACTCCTTTGCTGGCCACAGCTGGGTGGGTGAGATCATTTGCAGACACAGCTGATGAGGCCTTCAGCTTTCTGGAGAGATGAGTGTGTAGGACTGACATTCTGTTTACAGCTAGAGAAGCTGGGGCTCAAAGGTGGCAGCAGCCTCCTTAAGTTGCTCCCATGGAAGACCAGCTACTCCCACGGATGGCCAGCTGCTCCCATGGATGTCCAGCTACTCCCACGGATGGCCAGATGCTCCC
>JAQQAC010004068.1:2917722-2938133 GCA_029783875.1 Phataginus tricuspis | reverse complement strand
CCAGCTACTCCCATGGATGGCCAGATGCTACCATGGATGGCCAGATGCTCCTGTGGATGGCTGGCTACTCCTGTGGATGGCCAGCTGCTCCTGTGGATGGCCAGATGCTCCTGCGGATGGTCAGCTGCTCCCATGGATGGCCAGATGCTCCCACTGGTGACTAGGTGCCTGGTACTTTGTCCTGGGGTCATTTCCCAGCCCCCATGCTCCTCTTTCCCTGAGCTGCACTCTGTGCATCCAGTGATGGCATCACAGGATACAGCCTCTGGACCTCCCTTCTTCCGCTCCCACCCCAAAGTGCTGTTGGACTTGTTGTCATATCCTGGTGGGTCTCAGGCAAGCCACACCCTTTGCTTGGTCAGGCTTTCCTCTCCAATACAGCCATCCCTACTTAGTTCGACTCATTGCTGACTACTGTGTGTCATGTGTGAAGGAGAGGGTCTTAACACTGTCTGCAGATCATAGTGTCCTGGGAGATTTAAGGACATCCCAGTGCCAAGGCCCCAACCTGGGCCAATGGTAACTGGATGTAGGGTGGGGGGTGGGAGGTTTCACCCTCTGTGCAGCGAGAGTGGGGTCACTGTGTGGAGGTGAGCAGCTAGCTCTTGCTGGAATAGCTTCCATTCTCTTCTGGTGAAAACACTGTGAATGTGTTCATCATCTGTGCTCTTAACACCTGTGTCCCTGGAAGGCATCCTCTTCCTATTTGGGGTCATGCCATAGTGTGTAGAGCTCTGCACAGTGACGTCGCTCCATGTTACTGGCTGCTGGGAACGTGTGTGACGTGGCAGTGACAAAAGTCAGAAGAGTGACAAGACACGAGCTTCAAGTGTCTGCAAAGCCTGGGCATGATGTGAGGCAGCCCGGCCCAGGAAGAGGAGGAGACTCACGTGCACGGACACCGGTCAGACCAGATCAGCGCAAGCTGTTGTGCACTGTTGGGCCTCTCAAAGCCCTGTGGGTAACAAATGGCACAATTCCATGAAAACAGTGGGGACAATATCATAGGTCTCTGATGCAATTTAGGAGACAGAAGAGCCCAAGGATCGGGGAAGAGAGGTTTCTCAACTCAGTCTCACTAGTGCGGGGTGGCTGCTGCCTCTGTCCCTCCGCTGCTCAGTGTGCCCGGGGACCGGCCCAGCCTGCAGTTTGGGATAACAGAGTATGTGAAGGAACACATGAAGAATTTTTGATTTTTGGCATTATCTAAATCTGAAATACGGACTAATGGTATGTGGTTTCTTCTTTCACTTGTTTCAAAATATTCTTCAGAGAAATAATCTCCAGGATCATCTAATATGGGAGAATGGAAGCTTCTTTGAAACTGCTAGCTCGCAGACTGTAGAGTGTGGCCTTTCATGTGGTGCGTCAGTGAGCACTTCGTGGGACAGGCCCTCCCAGGCCAGCAGCCAACCGGTAGGCACTTTTGCTGCAGCATCTTTAGTCTGGCCGGTGGATCTGGGCTCTGGTAGGTCTGGCTTCACGCAGTCTGGTGGCGGGTCTGCCCCAGCTGAACCGCGTCTGCCTCCGACGAGCAGCTCCTTGAGACATGTCTCGTCGCCTTGGTGGCGGGTGAGCCGGAGTCCAGTGCAGCCGCACAAACGAGGGCCCCCTCCATCCCGCTGGCTTCAGCAAGGCCGGCATGTGGAGTGAGAAAGCACGTTCCTTCCACGGTGGAGGGGTTGGAGCAGGCGTCACTGATGGGTCACCCAGTGCATCTCACAGTGCCCGGCACAGGGTGAGGGCAGGCAGAAGCTCTGGAGTGGCAGGCTCCGCACCTTCCATCCTGTGGCTGGTCTCTGTGGTTGCAAATGTTGGTTCATTTGTTGATTGGAAGTGGACAGTCATCTCCGCCTGAAACCACTGGCTCCCAGGTCCCAGGAAGCACTGGTAGTTGGTGGAGAGCCCCCCATCCCCCACAGGAGAGACAGGAGGGGTCAGAGGCCATGGACCCCACAGTGGCCTCACAGGTGGCAGATTTATGGGCGCTGCACAGACGTTAAAGAGGACAGATGTGCTGAGCTATTTATCTAGTTGCCTTAGAAATCTAGTACAGAGGGACTTATGAACATTTGTGAAGATGAACAAAACTAAGTGGCCAAGTGGCAGTTACGTGCTCTGGCTACCACCAAGACCATGATAGTAGTTAGAAGTGAGTAGATAGATTTCAGAACTAAACTGATGATAAACAGAAGAGCTTAGGTATGTTACCAAAAAGAAAACCCACTAGAATACAGAATGCTAGCATCTGCACAAAATCATCAGAACAGGAACCCTAGAACATCTTTTCTTGATGTGTCTCTATCTCTGTCTCTCTCTAGTCCCGTCTCAGACCCTGTCTCTGTCTCTTCCCCTCTCTCTTCCCAGACCTCATTGCTTATATACCTGATTATATACCAGGATGACTAATTAGAATCTAGAGTGAATAATATCACGTGTCTCTAAGAAATCATTATATGATCCTTGTGGCTTATTTCCTGTCATTGAGTTTTGTGCTGACAGCTCTAGTATAATCCTGTCAGATAATTAATATTTTCTTAATGGACTTCATTTTTCAGAGAAGTTTTAAGGGCAAAGCAATATTGAGGAGAAGGGACAGAGATTCCCATATCCCCCATGCCCCCCATCAGCACCCCCACCGCGTGGTATGTTTGTTACAGTTGATGAACCACAGGGACACATCACCATCACTAAGTCTGGTCTACATCAGGGCCGCTCTTGCTGGTGCACGTTCTGTGGGCTTGGATAAATGGACAAGGACCCGTGTCCACCGTCATGGGGTCCCACGGCAGCTTCACGGCCCTAGGCTCCTCTGGGCTCCCCTGTTCGTGCCTCTGCCAACCCCCTGGCAACTGCTGACCTGCCCACTGCCCCCACAGCTGCGCCTTCTCCACAGTGCCACTGAACTGGAATCACACAGTGTGCGCCTGTCCAGACTGGCTTCTTTCACTCAGTGCTGTGCGTTCAAGGTCCCTCCGTGTCTCTCCACGGCTGGTGGCTCATTTCCTCTTAGTGCTGAATGACACCCCGTGGTCAGGATGCACCAGAGTTTGTTTATCCATCGCCTGCTGAAGGGTGTCTTGGTTGCTTCCAAGTTTTGTCAATTATGGGTAAAGCTGCTGTAAACCTCTGTGTGCAGGTTTCTGGATGGAGGTAAATTTTCAGCTCCTCTGGGTAAATACCAAGGAGCAGGATTTCTGGGTCACATGGTAAGAGTGTGTTTAGTTTTGGGAGAAACCCCCAAGCTGTGTCCCACAGCGGCTGCCCCAGCTGCACCCCCACCAGTGGTGACGTGACCTCCCGCTGCTCCATGTCCTCACCAGCACGTGGCGTCAGTGTTCTGGCTTTTGGTCACCCTCACAGGTGTGCAGTAGAATCTCAGTGTTTCGATTTGCATTTCCAGGGAACTAATTTTTGATCTAGAGTTTACTTTTGTGGGTGAGGGGCAGGTCAGGGGACTCCTGTTAACTCCAGATTGCCTCCTTTTAATTCCCTCTTTGGAAAGAGCAGGAGGAGAGAGCATGGAATGCACATATTTTATTTCTTGGCAGCAGATAGTCATAAGGTGGTCTTCTAGGATAAGTAGATGTGATTTCTTCTAAGTTGTTTTGGCAAGGAGCATATTTATGAGACCCATGACTGAAATTTCCTGTGGGAAAACAAACAGGCAATGATTCTTCCAAAAAATTGGGCTCTCCCTGACAGAGACGTCCACAGGCCTACACCCGTTGCTCCCAGCCAACACTGATGTTCCATGTAGGAGTTCGCACTAGAGGCCGTGGTGCTCTGGGGAGCCTCTGGTCCTCCAGGAAGTTCAGTGCTCTGTGCCCAGACGTGATCCATCAACTCAACCATTACTTTGAAGGTTTCTGAGCAACGAGCTTGAGGAGAAACGGCACTGTTGCTGGAACACCGTGTGGCCCATAGCCGCTGGACCGTGACTGTCTGCCTCCTCTCTGCCGACAGACCACCTGCCTTTCCACATGTATGACCACCAACATCTGCTTAGCCGGGGCGCCCTAGCAGGGGCTCCGTGGGCACACGGCCCCTTTGGGGGCTGGGGGCTGCTCGTGTCCGGTTGTAAGACTTGGGGTTGTTGCCCTGGGGTCAGTGGCACACTGAGCTGCAATTAGTGGTGATGGTATTTTTGTTTCTGGCTTAGTGTTAAGATTTGAGAAGTTCCATGAAGTGTACAAGGACCAGTGACTGTCACCCCAGCCTCACATGCATTCACACGCAGGACGTGTATGGCAGGGCAGGCAGAGTGCCTCGTCCTAGTCTCCTGGCAGACTGTGTCCCAGAAGCGACCTCAGGGTTTGCACAGCTGGGGCCCTTGGCCACGGCCCCTTGTCTGCAGTTCTCATGGCCCTCCTGTGGACCCGCCGTGCTCCGCCATCGTCCTCTGGTGTCTGCCTCCCCCAGGGGTGTGGACGCTCCTACTGGTCTGACTTAAGGTCCACTGTCACCTGGCATTTCAAGTGTTGGCATCCCCTGTCCTCTGCATTCTGGCTTAACTGCTGCCCTTCTGTCTTGTTCTGGTCATAACTTGGATCCCTTGGTTAGCTTCCACCTTTCATTCTCTGTTTTTACCGCGTCTCATCCTTGACCTGCTAACCCTCTGTAATTTCCTGATGCTTTATTTTATTCTTTCAGCAGATGTTTGTAGGGGCCCTTTTGGACCAAGTGTTATTCTAGGTACAAAGAGAAATAAGGTGACATTTACTTCACAGGTAGAATGACTTTCTGATGTTTGCCACAGCTGCAATGAGAAGCTGCCAGTGGGGCTTGGTCAACTGATGTTGCAGGAGAAGAAACTCCTCTGTGGCCCTTGGGTGGTCCCTAATGACTCTCCTTGAAAGAAAGAGAAGAAAACCAACCTAAATGCCCTGCAAACCCCCAGGCCACAGAAATAAGAGGATCCATTGCCAACCTATTAATGTAATTGGCAGATCTGACTGAGGGCCCCCAATGCTGGACGTCCTGGCCGGGGGATAAAGGGATGCTGCACACGGATGGGGTTTTTCTGTGTCTGTGTCCTTTGCGACTAGGTCTCCTGGGCCCCTGGGTATGTGCCTTGTGGTGGGGGGTGGGAAGGGGAGCTGGGGAAGACAAGGGCGTGGGGGGTCCCTCCAAGCCCCAGCTCCTTTTCCCCTGACCCTGCCTCTCTCTTTCTCTGGAGGAGGTGGCAGGGAAATGGAGAAACAGGGTCATAGGGACTGTGAACAGGGTTCAGTCACTTGGATTTTAAAAATGGAAGTTAAAGGTTGAATTTATTTAGTATTAAGTTGAACCACATGAAATTGCCATATTTTGACTTAAAGAATGGCAATTTCATGTATTCCAAACTAATAGCTCAAATGAGTGCCTTAGAGTAAATGTGGATTTTAGTTACCTCAGGTGGTGTCTACATGGGTCGCTAACAGTCTAGGCTTGGCTGTACACCAAGCAAATGGAAAATGAGGCAGTTGTCCTAGAACCAGATCAAGGTGGCCTGGCCATCTTGGGGCTAGTCAGGGGACCCCAGCTTAAATCTAGGCTTGGCCTTTATGCTGTGTGAGCTTGTGAAAAAGTTAAATCTCAGTGAAGAGACAATGTTGGCAATGCCCAGCATTCGGGCGGCTGCTGGTGGCACCACTTTGTTTCCGGTGTCCACGCCATCTGGCTTTGGGGCAGACACAGTGGTGTGGGACTCCTGGTGGGGAATGGGACTGGGATGCCCTCTGGGTCTCTGGTCCTGCCTCCAGGGGTGCTGGGGTGATGGGTTTCCAAGGACCTCATCCTTTAGCTGCTCCCCAAAGGCATGTCTTTTGGAAAATGAAGAAAATGACATTTTCGTTCTGTAATGAGGGTCTCACCTTCTGAGCACAGCACACCTCCCACACTGGGGTACACGGAGCTGAGGGCTCGTGGCACCTGTCTGTACCACCTGCCCTGCCCCCCGATCCCAGTGGGTGAGTGCCGATGGGGAGCCCAGCCCGGTGTTCGTGACGCCCCCTATCCCCCACCAGCCCCGGAGTTCAGGCCTCTGCCAGAAATAGGCACTGATGCTCACGGGCAGGCCCCAGGTGGGGTGGGGGCCCAACTGGGTTCCTGCTGGGTAGACTGAGCTGTAGGCCAACACCCATGGACACCCCTCAGGCAGGGGTCAGCCTGAGAGCCTCCCTGAAAGCTGAGGAAGCCGGGGCTGCAGCCAGGCCAGCCACTCAGTGGGAAAGGAGATGGGCGCTCTCGGCTCCCCCACCTTCCCCCAGCGCTCGCAGGGCAACCAGGCCTCTGCCCCGTCCTGAAATGATGGAAGCGGTGTTAAATGAATTTCTTTCTGGAACCAATGGGCCGGATCTTAAGCCTTCCTGAGAATTGAAGTGTAATTTAAGGAACTGGAAGAAATTATCGAGTCAGTGTCCTAATCCCCTGAGAGTCTTGTGCGCACTCTGGTGAGCAGCTAATCCCCCAGCCGGGACCCCGGGTGGAATCCTTAATTACCAGAGTTGCATTTCTTCTCTGTAGGCGCCACCCGAGTAGCATCTGTCGCTCAAATAAACTCACGTGAAAATAGAGTGTTAGGATCAATAATTCAACTTGCAGGTGAAATGGAACAGAAAAATAGCTCCAGTTTGCCTGCTTTGCATTCCGGGGCAGCTGGTTTTTGCTGATGCGCTGATTTCCACCTTCTGGGGGACAAAGCGCTTCAAGGCCGTGGTGTGCAGGGGTGCACTCAGCCCCCGAGGTGTGGGGTCTGCATTCCAGCTTCTGTGCCCTGTGGAGAGGAGGGCGAGAGCCCTGCTAACTACAGGAGCCGGGCTGTTCCCACCCGCCGTGTTGCCATGAAGCTTCATGTTCACATTACTGTCCCTTCCTGGTGGGGTTTAAAAGCTCAGCTGAAGTCCCGCCGCCTCCAGTGCATCTTCCGAAGCAGGCACTTCCGTGGTGATCGTGAAGCAGTCCACTGCTGCTGTTTTGTTTTGGGCCCCTTTGTGCTGCGATGGGCCCCCATGGGGTGCGACGCACTCAGCAGCCTCCCTGCCTTCCCGCTGACAGAGGTGAGGATCGCCTAGAGTCAGGGCCCAACCCAGGCACCTGCCCTCTGCCTTCGTCTGAAACCTGAAGCAAAGCCTCCAGCAGCGTCCTGGGTGCAGGTGGGTCCGTTCCCACCTGGCTGGATGCGTGGGCGGGGCGTGTCCAGGGTCCCCTGGATGCCACTGACCAGCGCTGGGACCGTCCTGGCTCATCCTAAAAGGCGCCACCTGCAGCGGGAGGGACGGTTGCGGCTTAGGCGCCTCTGTCTGGGACCGCGGGAGGAAGGAAACGACCCGCGAGAGCTGCTCCGACAGGTGGGGAAGCAGCAGCCGGCTCCATCCAGCCCTCCGTTGTGCCGGCCGGCCGGGCCTCCACACGCGTGACTGTCATTCAGCCTCACCAGGGCGTGTCGGTATTCCAGGTTGCTCCCGGCTGCCTCCCAATCCCTGTCTCCACCCAGCTGGTGGCAGTGCGGCCGGGGCATGCCTGGAAAGCCGTCTTGGGGTCGTCCTGCGGGCGGCTCTAGCGTCAGGTTGTGCCAGGAGACAGTCTGGATGCACGCGCGGAGGGGTGGGAGGAGAAGCAGGGTCACCAGGTCTTCTTCACACTGGGCCCCGCCAGGCGGGTCTCCTTGCAGCCCCCTGTAGCATCGCCCCAAGGCCGCCCTCGCAGGTGTCCACGAGACTCCCCCCCAGCGCCGCTGAGGAACCGCCTGAGCAAGGATGCCTCCCCTCCACAGCCCGGCCTCTGCCTGCCGCGGGGCCCCCTTCCTGAGGAGGAGGCCTTAGACTCCGGGAGAGTGCGGCTGCTGTTGTCCCACTGCACTGCCCAGCCTCCCCCAGGCTCCCCGCCGCGCCTCACAGGCCTCCCGTTGGCTCCTGCGCCTCTGGGGCCCCACCCCAGCCCGCCTAGCCAGGCCCCCAGCCAGGCCTGTAACTTCTGTGCAGCCGGTGGCGGTGATTGCCCCTTATTTGACCTGAGGTTCCACCTGCCCCAAAGCCTTTGCAACCACAAACAAAGGTTTCATCCTCCTGGTGATGACAGCAGGGGAAAGAAATGTCCCCCAAAGGAAACTCTGGGCAGGCGGGGGCCTCAGAACACTTGGGTTCCTTAGAGGGCGAGTTCCTGCCTGTTAGGGTCACCTTCCCTGGGAGAAACGGCCTCTGCCACCTGGAATAGAATATCCCAATGCCCCCGTCTCTGCCATACCACGCGCATGTGCAGCTTCTGCCCAGAGGCCTTCGGGGGCTCAGGGAGATCTCTGTAGTGGGTACCAGGACCTGAGCGCAGCAGGTGAGCTGGCCGTAGCAGGTGTGGAGGAAAATCGGCAGGGCTGGGTGTCTGCATCCAGCCCAGCCGGAGTGAGGCTTCCACAGCGTCCACGTTATCGACTGCTGCACAGGTCCAGCATGGCTGAGTGAGCGCAAAGCACCCCATATGCCACCGCTGACATATGGTCCTGCTGGCATCGTGGAGGACTGACATGGGTCCGCTGGACTTCTGCACCTGGCATTCGGTTTATAGCTTTAGGTGCTGCGTTCTAATTTTCAACAGTCGATGGCAGATCAAAGGAAAGGTCACATTTGCACGTTCAAGCCCAGAGTGACACTGCAAAAGCTGGGAAGGGGGTCGCCCCAGGTGGCTCCCGCCAACAGTCTCTTCCATGTCTGCCGGGGGTGCGGCTCAGTGACCATCACCCCCACATCTCAAATATTTATCACATTAAATATCAACCTCCAGAATATTGCCTTCATTTAAGCTGTTCACATCCCAATGATTTTTTTATTATTTCCATCGACCAAAATAAATGAAGAAATCTTTTAGACTCCACTTGAAAGCATGTAAAAATCAATAATTGGATTTTAAAAGATTTAAAATGTCTTGTATACATTCATTTTCAAACATTGTCCTCTGATCTTTAAATAGCTTTTCTTGGAGCATAACATTTTTTTGAAAAGTCAAATATGGGGCATTAAGGGTATAATTACCATTTTAATTATAACTCAATCATCCTATCTGCTTTGCATAGAAATTAAAGCTTTTATGCCAGGATTTTGGGCACTCACAAATGTTCAGGAGTAATTAATGTTAAAAAGTTTAATTTTTTAAAACTGGTATGAACTTTTTATAGTCTTAATTTCATTCTTGCCCAGACTGAAAAGCAATGATGCTCCCATTTATCATTTTATTTTTAAAGTAAATCTATTTCCCCTCATGAGTTAGTTCCCATATCCCCTTGAGAGGTTAAGGAATCCTGGAGCCAGGCTTCTAGGTTGAATCCCAGCTCTGCCCCTGGGCTAAGGGATGTGCCCTCTGACCTTGAGTCCTCGCCCGTGAAATGCACCCCAGCCACCCTTGTCTGGTAGGATTGCAGTCTGGCATTCATGAGGGACGCAGGTGGTGCCGAGGATGGCCAGGTGTCACCATTCTTGGGACTCCCCCCCCTTGGCCAGTGTAATCTAACCCTAATCCAAACCACTCTGAGAATCATTGATTTTCCTCCTACCCCAAATGGGACTGTTTAAAAAGTGGTAGTGCCTTTAAATCCTTCATGTTCAAGAAGCAGAAAGAGAGATCCATTTATTAAATAACAGAACAGTCCAAAGCCAGGTGACCTTGTGACCAATGGTACCCCAGTGGTCTTCCTGTTTGCTTCCCTGTGAATGCTGAGTTCACAGAGGGTGATGGGTGGGAGTTTATTGTGCATCCATGAAAGCACTGTTTGGCTAAAACTCAGATTTTCATTGCATTTAGCCCTGAAAACAAAATATTAAAATGATAGATTTCCCATCATTTTGCTGCAAATGAATGATGCGTTCTGCTCCCTGCTTCTGGAGCCCAGGGTGCAAATGTGTGTGTGTGTGTGTGTGGGGGCATGTTTGTGTGCCTGTGTGTGCACGTGTGCATGTCTGTGTGTTCCTTATGTGTGAACGTTTCTGTGTGTGCACGTGAATGCCAAATGCAGCCTCCCCCTTTTTTTCCCAGTTAAGCCCCCAGCCTGGATTTGGTCCATTTCCTCCTTTGCTGCAGCTGCCCAGGCTGGAAGGAAAATCATTTCTGTGGGCATTTCTGTGCAAAACGAAATCTGTCCATTTTTAGCAAGTCTGTGGAACAGGCCCCCTTCTCCCAGCATTTTTTGCCGACTGCTTATCTCCATTTTACTTCTTATTGTAGCCTATTTTTGTGGTTTGCATTTTTCTTCTTTGATACTTTGTAAAAATATCTTACTTTTCTGCTTCATTAGGAAAAATGAAGATGGAGGCAGGCAGACATAACTCTAAAATGATTGTACTGTGTGTTCTGCACCTTGACTGAGGTGGCCCTCTCCGAGACTGTCCCTGAGCCCCTGACTGTCACATCCATGCCCACAGAGCCCATCATGGTCACGGTACACACATGATCACTCCCAGCCAGACACGGGGCATCAGCCTGTTCCTAAGGGGTCACATAGCCAGATTATTCCAGGGTAGTTGGGATTTCACACAATTTTACTATTTCCAGGGAAGGAAAACTTTGAAAATCTGAGTAAATATGACTTTTCTCCAGCAAATGTCTGTTTTGTAGAAAGTTGTTCACAATGGGCAGGGCCACTTCCAACAGTTTATAAAAATTGCTAGTGACCTGACTTGTGATGTCTGCCATATGGCTCCTTCCAAAATCTTGGCTGAAGAATATATTTTTACAAATCTTAGAAACTGAGAATAAAGAGGGAATCTAACCTGCTCAGATATTGGTACACCTCTTACTCTCAGGAGACTCGGCCTCTTTTTGGTCTCCATATGCCTTTCTCCCCATCTCAGACCCTCCACTCACTCAGAATGGGAACTGTGTGTAGAGGTGCCACTCATCCCAACCCTGGGTGCCCCGAGCGTGTCCTGTGGCTCCAGCATCTGGCAGTGTGCTGTGGGGATCAGAGCAGGTTTCACTTAATGTTGTCAATGCAGTGAAGTGGGGCTCCTGAGAGTATCTGAGCTTTTTGAGAGAGAGGGCAGTGTCCAACAATAGATCAGCCAGACCTGGTCTGGAGCCTGCACCTCTTGGTGCCAGCTTATAGGTGTTGTTTTAATGTGGGGTGAGCTGGCTGCATGAGGAGGCCCAGCAGAGCCCAGGAAAGGCTGACCTTCGCATCTGCAGTACCCCCTTGGGGAAGGCAGGGAGCCCTCTCTCAGGCTGAGAAAAATGGCCACCCCAGGTATAGCTCTTAGTTGCAATACACACAGTTTAACCACTGTCTGCGAAGAGGGAGTTTCCTCAGTGAGTTATTTAGGCACTTTGGTGTTGACTTAATAACTGTCATTCTTCCAGATAAGATGACATTTGCTGACAGGCTGCTGGGTCCTATAAATTCATTCATTTTTCCATAATGGGAGTAGATGATACGGTCAACTACAAATAAGAGACAGATGATAACACAATCCCCTAAGGAAAAAACATCCGGACACAGAAGGGCTGACAAGGAAATGATGAAATGTGTGCTTTCTGGTCCTGGGCACTCTGAGAGAACATTCCGGAGGGCGGGCAGAGCGAATGTGAGGTGTGGTACTGCAACCATAAACAGGATGGAACTGGCCTGAAACTGAAACTCCATGACAGCGTAGGGTTATTGGGGTTAGTTCTTCGGTGGGAACATAGTTTATTATTAAATGTGCTGATTACACCAAAAAATATAAAATTCCCATTCCCTAGACAACAGGTTTCATTTTGACTTCCATCTGTCAGACTGATGTGTCATATGGCTTTGTAGTTAAAAACCAATGTAAGTCATTTGGAATGGAAATCCATCCCATTGACGTTTTATAGGGGCCCCGTGTGATGGGGTGCATGCGGGGCAGAGTCCAGTGCCTCCTGCTGCGTCGTTGGCTTGGTCGTATGGTGAACAAGCCCGGGGACATTTCCTTATTTCAGACACACCCCCGCTGCACTGTGAAAAAGTCCCACTGTAAGCAGAGACTGTCATCCGCCTCCATTCTCAGATGCAGGATAAGCTACACTTTTTATGCCTCCTTGTAAATAAAAACATCATGCTCTGTTCTCTGGAGAATTTCCTGGCTACAAGGGTTGAAGGAGCGCAGGGCCAGGAGCCCCTGAATCCAGCATGAGGGGAAGCAGGTCCAGAGCACACCATGGACCCCAGCCACTAACTGTGGGGAGGACATCTGGCATGGGGGCGGGGAGAGCACCTGTGGTGGGAATGGGGAGGGGCCGAGTCCTCTTAGCAGTGGGGTGAAAGCTCGGATCAGAAAAAGACCCCCTGCCTTGTTTTTCTGCCATCCTGTCCTCAGAACGGCACAGCATGAGGCTCAGGAGATACAGATTGGTCCCTGGTGACATTTCTAAATAACTCAGCACCAGAGAAAAGTGCAGGTCTCAACATTCCTCACTATCTCCTTAATGAGAGTCTCTGAAGCTTGGAGAGAGGCGACTGGAGAGATGGAAATCATTAAGGATGGGCCATAAACTTGATTTCCTGAGTTTGGTGTTAAATCTCACTTTCTGCTGGTAGAAAGAGCTCGAACCCAACTGATAAAATCTTTGGTAGGCACTGCTTATCTTAGAAACTATTTTGTCTTTTTCAGAAATTTAAAACATGTAGCTGTTTGGGACCATTTAATGAAGGGACTATAGAAAATGGTCAAGCAGATCATAACAGCCATGGAGAGTTTCACCCTACTGTAATAGAATACAATCTTCGAAGTCCAAAATAAGGGAAGATCTAGGAAAAATATACTTGGTACACTCTCTTTAAGAAGAAAAGGTATTGCATTTATCATGATTCTATCTGAATTAAAGAAAAAGTTTGGCATTAAAAATATAATTTCAACTATCTAAAATTCAGATTAAAAATTTTTCATTTCATTTTTCGTAATATAGGTAAATAAATGGCGTAAGGAGCTTGGAACTGAGAGAGACTTGATTCAGGTCTGCTTACCACATTGGTCACCAGGAGGAAGAGTTAAACTTGGCTGAACTCATTACAGTGGTGCCAGAATCAAGAAAATAATGTGTCTGTTTGGTCTGTGGGTGGACAGGTTTTAAAAAGTAAATCAGGGCTTCAAAAAGTATTGGAGGTCAATAAGGGAAGAATGTCCTATTGCAGAAGCTCTGTTTCTTTCAAATGAATTAATTAATACACAGATACATTCACAACAGGGCTAAGCTCCTAGTGAGCGCCCTATAAACTTCAGCCGCATCTACATCGTGCTTCTCAGATTCTTTAGGCTATTTTGAATTTGTGAAAATACATTGTTAGGATCTGTACATTGAAAATTGCAAAGTGCTAAAGAAATAAATCAGGGAAAATCTAAATTCATAGAGAGACATACTGTGTTCATGGAATGGAAGACTTAGATGGTGAAAGGTATAAATTCTCATGAAACTGGCCTATATAGTTTAATGCAATTCTTATCAAAATACCAGCAAACGCTTTTGTAGTTATGCACAAACTTATTCTAAAATTTATAGGTAAAGGCACAAGTTCTCAGATGATTAAAACATCCATTTCGTGAAAAGTGGCAGGAATCACTCTACCCAGTATTGAGGTTTACCAGGAAGCTATAATCAAGACCGCTCGGAAGATGAGTGGAGAAGAACAGAGAGCCCAGAAATAGACCCCCCCAAATATGCCCGACTGGTGTTTGGGGAAAGTGCAAGAGAGATTCAGTGAGAAGCAATGGCCTGTTCGACAAACTGTGCCGGGGCACGGGGACCTCCGTGGGCAGCCCCCTCTCCCCAGAAGCCCCACAAGACCCATCAGCGTCTATTTCACATCTTACATCAAAAAACAAAAACCTAACAATAGATCATAGATTTAAACTTTTAGAAAAAATACAGGAGAAAAATTTCCGGGTCTCATAGCAAGGCAAATAATACTTAGAGTTAACACGATCCATAAAAGGAAAAATGGAAGACTTACACTTCATCAAAGTTGAAAGCATTTGCCTGGTGAGAGGCCCTCCTGAGAGGATGGAACACAATATAATATCCTGTATCGGGTATATTTCAGTAAAATAAAAGGACGGAAGACAAGCTACAGAGAAAATATTTGCAAATTGCATATCTGGGAGGACTTGTATTCAGTTTACAAAGGAGTCTCAAACCATTGGTAAAGACCAACGACTGAGTTAGAAAATGGGCAGAAGACATGGGAGACACTTCCGTGAAGAGGGTGTCCACACTGGGGAATGTAGACGGAACCACAGGAGGCGCGGCACACCTAATCTTAAAGACAATGGCGCCACGCAGTGCTGGGAGGCGGGGAGAGGCTGCTCACACTGCCGTGGGGCGCGGACTGCACGGCCCTTCTGAGAAGCAGTTTGTTAGCCTCTCATTAAGCTAAGTGCGTGATTGCCGTGGGACCCAGCAGGTGCATTCTTGGGCATGAGTCACGCGTGAGCGCGGCTAAGGAGATGAGAAAGGGCAGACCCGCCAATGGCGCTGGCCTCAGGGAGGCTCCGAGCAGAGGCGCACAGAGTCTAGGGGTCGCAGCAGGGGTCTGCACGTCCCTGATCCTTTCATACCCTTTCCGTGGTTGCAGAAACGGAGCCACCTGCGCTACAAACGGCAGCTCGAAATAAACCAAGGAAGATCAGCTCTCGAACTCAAGCCCCCTGAGGGTTGTTTTGTTGAGTAGTTCAAACATCATGGCATATGTCAGTTACTTTTACTGCTGCGCTTTGCAGATATTCCAGGAACGGCTCCCCAATTGTTTAGAAAGTGGAGGGGAGCATCCTGCCATTTTCTCCTGGGTTGTGTCTGTGTCAAGACCACTCCATACGGCTTTGGCACGTAGAACTCTTATTTCACTTTGCTTATCAAGAAACAATGCAACAGAAAGGGGCTGCTGACGTTTGTCACCGCGCTAATTTATGATACATTGAGTTCAGACACGTTGCTCTGATTCAGTACAAGGTTCACACTCTACCGCACGCAGCCTGTGGCAGCTATGCAGATAAAGGGTTTAACAAGAAGCTGCAATATTACATTTCAGCATGACAGAGAGCTTCATGGCAGCTCTCTCATATTTTGTGCCTGCTGCCAGTTCTGATGTAAAAATTGTCAGATTGCTTATTTTTAAATGAAAATCCCAGCATGAACAATAATGAAGATGTGAATAAAATTACAAGAAAAACCTCTGTTATTAAATTTGTTCCAGTGATTCCTAAGAGTTTGAATAATTAAATCTGTTAAAATCTATCACTTGTTCAAAAATTTTCAGACTGGAAACAGAATGCCCTGACATTTTTAAGTGTTAAAGTGATGTCTGTCTGGTGAGGGTGGCCAGACCTGGTTGGCATCCTTTCTAGCGCCTTTGGTGACGACACCCCAGGCACCAGGATTTCATGTGAAGGTTCCCAGTGCTGACCATTGCCAGCTCGTTCCCTCCCCACTTTCTACTGCATGCCTCTAATTTCCCCCTGGTCGTGGTTTCTGCCCCATTAGCTTCCACCTGAACTTTGCTGCTCCACACAGTTGCTTCAGAAGCTGAACGTTCTTACGGACCACCTGTCTAGACATCTTATTAACTGCTCTCCGAAACATTGGTTCTTTGCCCTTTTAAGAGCCATCTACGGCAAGTTGGGGCAAACAGCATCTCAGCCACACAGCTGGCCCCAGATTCTGAGGGCCCTGGACCGTCCTGGGCACTGGGTCTGCCCCCCGGGGAGCAGGACCCGCAGAAGTGTCCCTACGTGCTGTGCGGCAGGGTGCTGGCAAGGGCCAGGTATTTGGTTCGCTGCTGCTTGTCGGGAAGTCCCAGGATGGAGGACTGCTTGGGCATCCTGGCTCGGTACAGCCAAGTAGAAGAAATGATTTCCTTCTTTTGTTCTTCCTAATACATGGCAGAAGCGCATTCCCAGACTGAAGAAACACGTTCAGTGTTCAAAGGTCTCTTCCCTTGAATGGTACTTTATTTTTGGATTTTTCCATGAAATTAGGGAATAGCTGAATAACTAGTGGATTTTATCCATGTTCTTTTAGGTATCTAAAGCTGGGGATAGGGACTCTTTCAGCAAGAGGGATATTAGGGTCATTGAGCCACACACTCACTTGGTTTCCTCTCAGGCGTTTGCATAGAAGTCCACAGGGCCCGCAGCCTGTCGTGTGACTGTGACGTGGCCTTCCTGCTATGGGCTTGTCAGGGGCTGGCCTTGAAGAGGCCATGCCTGAATCCAGGGGCCTTCAGACTTTTTGACTGAATGCTATTATGCCTAAAGGAGCTTCGATCATTCATTCCACATGTGCATAGTATTTCATTTGCAGATGAAAGAAACCACTCTACTCATGCAATTTGTAAAACATGCCCCAAAGTAGAAATTAGAAAATAATGAGACCCACTCCACAAATGAGGGTTAGAAGGGAACATCCTCAACTTGATCGATAATATCTACCAAAACCCGCGGCCGACATTGTCCTCAGTGGTGAAAGGCTGAGAGCACCCTCGTAAGACCAGGAACATCAAGGCTGTCTGTTCCTACGACCCTATTCATTATACTGGAGGGTCCGGCCAAAGTTATAAAACCCTAGAAGAAAACAGGGATAAATCTCCGAGACCTTGGTTAGGCAATGATTTCTTAACTACGACACCAAAAGCACAAATCACAAAACAAAAAACAGATAAATTGGGCTTCATTAAGATTAAAAGATTTCTGTACTTCAAAGGACAGCATCAGGAAAGTGGAAAGACAGTCGTCAGAATGAGAGAAAATATTTGTAAGTCATACATCTGATAAGGGGCCAGTATCCAGAATCTATAGAAGAATCTTATAACTCAGAAGGAAAAGACCCAAATAAAAACAGTCTAAGAATTTGAGTAGATATTTCTCCAAAGAAGAAATATGCATGTCAAATGGCACATTAAAACCCACTCAATATCATTAGACATTAGGGAAATGCAAGTCAAAATGACAGGTGCCATTTCACACCTACTAGGATGGCTGAAACAAAGAAGACATAATAACAGTTGCTGACAAGGATGTGGAGACATCGGAGCCCTCAGACATTTCTGGTGGGATTGTAAAACAATGTACTCATTTTGGATAAGAGTTTGGAAGTTTGTCAAGATATTAAATACATTTTGAAACAGCAATTCCACTGCTAGGCATAATACCCAAGAGAAATGAAAGCAGGCTTCCACCCAACATGTGTACTCAAATGTTCACAGAAGCGTTATTCATAATAGCCAAAAAGTGGAAGAAACCCAAATGTTTAATGGATCTGCTGAAAAATGGTTAAATCAAATGTGGTATATCATTAAAATGGGATGTTATTTGGCCGTAAAAATGGAGAAATACTGATGCCCTCTACAACGTGGATAGACCTCGAGGACACTCTGCTAAGTGAAAGAAGCCAGACACAAAGGTCGTATATTGTGTGATTCCATTTCCAGGAAATAGGCAGAATAAGGGAGCTCTTAGACGCAGAAAACCAATGAGTGGTTGCCAATGTCTGGGAGAGGGGAAAATACTAATAGGTTTTTCTAAGGGTGATGAAAATATTCTGAATTTAGCTGGTGGTGATGGCTGTACAACTCTGAAGACACTAAAACCATTGAATTATACACTTTAAAAAGAAGGTTTCTGATTTACATCTCAGTATAGTTATTATAAAAATAATGAGACTAAAACACAAAGTCTAGGATTTCTCCTTTCACCCAGATGAATCGTCAACCCACTCCACACTTTGGAGAGTTTAACGCACTAGGCTAATTTTGGACCCACGCATTTGGAATTCCTAGCAAGCTTGTGGGTTTTTTCTCAGAAATCTCTGCGACCCATGATGTGGCGGTGGTTCCTTATGCAGTTGGGAAAGCTTTCAGAAAAGCTGCTTTTGAAACTGTCAGACTACAAGATGTGGGTACGATTGGGTTGATTTGACTGAGTCACCTGCTGTTTTCTCCAGTTTTATACGTTTGAACATTAGGCTTAGTGAAACTGAGCATTAAAATCCTAAATCTGCAAACAAGCAAGACTGGAATTGCTTGTTAACCAACATAGTATTTTTCTGCTTTCTTGGGGTGTGGGGAACTACCTTTGAATTGAATCTCAGGTGCCCCAAAGATGGCCGCTGAGAACTCAGCCACGCCTCAGGAGTGGCTGCTGAAGGCCCCCTGGGGTTCAGCTGCGCCCACTCTGGTCCGCTTCTTACGTCAGAGACAACTGCGCATGCGCACAACTCTGTGCGTGATTGGAAAATTGAAAGCCACCTTATTAGCATAGGTGTAACCAATCAGGAGAGACTTCACCCTATATATTCCGTGCCCTGAGCCCCAATAAACGAGTTTTCTGCTTTGACTGAACTTTCTGTCGTGTCTGATTGTCTCTGGTGGCGGCGGCGGTGGTGGGAGCGAGCGGCGCGGCGGCGAGAGGAGGCGAGCGCCGGAGGCTGTGGGAATGGGCAGACAGTCGGCTCTTACCTCCCTTGCTCCACCTGTCGGGGCACGCCCTTCTCTCTCCCTTCCTTTCTCTCCACTGGCTCAGAGGGTTATGGAAAGAGCTTGCAACAGAAAGAGCTTGTAACAAAAAGGGCTGTAGTCCTGACGGTGAGCAGGACCGGCAGGAGAGAGGCTAGAAACCCTGACACTGGGGGTTATCTAATAGATGTTAAATATCTTTTGCTGATCAGTGAAAAACATTCCAACGAAGAATGGATATTTTTGATACTTTGACTTGAGCACTCAAAGGACTTCATGACTACAGAAGTTTACCCCCTGAGTGGAGGACAGATGCCAGAGGGAACTCACCAAGTCAGGGGAAAGCCTCCCCCAACCCCTGCCCCTCTTTCATGAGGCTTTGTAAGTTTGGCTTTTTGATGATAACAGTTTAATACGGAAACAACTAACCGGTTAATTCAGACACGATATATCAATATGTTTGGCCAAAGATCCCAACTTTCAAAATGATTTGTTTGACTAAATAGAATAACTCATTGAGCAAAAAGAATGTACCTGATTACACTGGGAAGCACCATCACTGTTTCCATTTCTCTAGATTTTAGGTGACCCCCTCTCCCTGTGCTTAGGGAAAGACGGGAAGGCAAGCCCACACGTCCAACCAGCAGGCCGCCTCGTTGACAGTGGCAGCCTTACCCTGCGCTCGCCTGTTTTCCATGTCTTGGGCCCATTTTGTGATTCCTAGCTCCGACTGCAAGTGACTGTCGCGGACACAGTCCCAAAGCTCATTAAAGGAAAGCACTTGATTGCTTCTCATTTGGCTGCTAAGCTCATTAGCACTGCCCCAGAATTAGCTGAGTTTACTCCATTTTTGCCAGCTTTCCCCTTGCTTCTGATTAACTTTGGTGCCATAATTTCTTCTTTGGAGGCACCCTATGTCACACAATACTTAGGTGACCAGCATTGTGCTGCTGGGAGGGATGTGGTATCTGGCGTGCGCCTGGCACTTTATTATCCTCGTCATGGCCCTGTGAGGTGGGGATTCCTGCTTCCCTGATTTGCTGGGCTGAGTGAGCAGGCAGTGTGCCCAAAGGCATGTGGAGTATTACGGGGCAGAGCCAAGATTCAGGCTGAGTCCATGGTCTTTACCACCACGCTAACCTGTGTCTCCATGGGTCTACTGAGCCCATAGTAATTTTTACAACCTTAATAAATGAATCCTCAAAATCTCAGGGTGAATTTTCTGTGATTTTGAAGCTTTCCTTTTATAAGAAAAGTTATTTCACAAAGCCAAATGTACTTGTACAGAGTTAAAATTAACTCCTTATTTTACTGTTTGATTTTACGGGAGCTTCTTTGTGCAGCCCTGAGGGCAGGATGCAGGCTGTGCTGTCGCCAACAGTCTTTACTTCATGGGACCTGAGTTTGCCCTCCTTCCTCAGCTTTTACCAAACCCCTAGCACATCTTTACAACAGCACAATAAAAGTTTTTGCAATTGTTGGTTCTCATTAAAACCCTTCTCTGAGTTTAGTTCTGAAGTTTTAGCACGACTAAGAATCGTTTGGGTACTTGTTGAACATACAGCCAAGATATTCTGATATGTGAAGTGGATGGTGGGTGCCCAGTAGCTGCATTTTCAAGTGTGACATCCAGACAGATCTTATGCTGGGAGTTATTGGGCCACAATTTGGGAAATGCATCCACCGGCTGTGAGCAATCCTTAGGGGCAAGGGCTTTGTCTGCTCCCCTCTGTTTCCTCCTTGTATCTGACACATTGCCTGGGGCAGAGTATTGCTAAATATGTAATGAGCACATTAGGTATTTGTGAAATGGATGGACAGATAAATGGATGGATGGATGCATGGGTGAGTGAATGGATGGATGGATGGATGGGTAGGTAGATGGATAGAGGGGTGAGTGGGTTGATGGGTGGATGGGCAGGTGGGTGGGTGAATGGATGGATGGGTGGAGGGGTGGGTGGGTAGGTGGATGGACAGATGGGTGGGT
>JAQQAC010004068.1:2894062-2917322 GCA_029783875.1 Phataginus tricuspis | reverse complement strand
TTTATGTCTTTTCTAAACCTTAAGGAGCATTTTGATATGTCTTAAATAAGAATAAATAAGTCACTGCCTGAATAGGATATACTCTGTCATTTTTCTCTGACTTCAAAAGTCACCCAAGCAGAATTTGCACAGCCTGATTATATCATTGTTTTTGCAACCAGCTCGTGGCTTGTTTTATCTATTTAGTGCACACAAGTCAGAGATATGTTTGCATTACAAATAAACTGCCTTGCAAATGCCTTAACACTGAATTTGGATTTGAATAGTGCTAAATGGGTCTCCACATTTGGCTGTTGTGGTTAATATGACCATTCATAGCATGTTTCCATCTATCTTCATAACAAATGTAAACATAATTAGTGCTTATTCAAAAATAATTTGGTTGTAAAATCCAGTGATTTCTAAATGTGTCCCCCATTTTAAGAAACTCCAGTACAC
The DNA here is from genome assembly GCA_029783875.1 of Phataginus tricuspis. NCBI lineage: Eukaryota > Metazoa > Chordata > Mammalia > Pholidota > Manidae > Phataginus > Phataginus tricuspis. The sequence continues at coordinate 2,916,884 of JAQQAC010004068.1, read as the reverse complement.
AAACATTCAAGTTTGTGGAATGCATAAATTCAGCATCAATTCATTTCGGAGTTACTCTTTGCTTTACCATGAGAATTAGGATTCCCTAACCCATTTAAGTGGTACTCACTTGGCAGTAATGCCCCGACCCCGCAGAAGGCAGTGCACCTCTGTTAAGGCAGTTAACTTGTGTGGTTATTTTGTGTCCATCTCTCATGCTCACTGTGACTTTCTTGATGAATTTATCATATTTACCGTTGTTTCCTCCGTGTCTTAAATACTGGGTACCTAATCAATGTTCTAAGCATTCGGACACTTTTGAATTCTTGCACATCTCTCTACCCCTGGAGATTCCTAATACATTGTGGGACCCTCCAAAATAGTCATTGAAGGATGTCCTTGAGGTGACACAGATAATTCTGTGTCATGACATTATGAGCACCACATGCCTGTGGAAGGAAAAAGAAGGGTTTGCAGGATCTCTGGAAATTTCTTCTTGTTATAGAATAAGAATGACCGTTGCAACTCCATTTAGGTCAGCTGCTTATGAATTACGAGGTGTTCCTTGAGGAAAATACATTTCCTATAGCCTGTTCACCCTCTGAAGACCTCAAAGTTCTCGGTAGAAAAAAATCACACTTTCTTAGTCCACTGAGGGCTCCCAAGTCAGGGAAGGTTTGTGATTGTCCTCGGTGCAGAGGAATGACTTTCAGGGTGTTGTAGATCATCCCTCCAGACCTCGCCAGCTCTTCTCAGTGGCCGTGGCCTTTATTCTGTGCGTGCGGACTCGCTTTCTGCTGGCTTCCCTTCCCTTGGTCTTTCCCTCCCAGGGCAAAGAGCCTGTCAGCAGAGAATGACTCCAGACACCCAGAAATCGGCAGACAGGAGATAATGGGACTGTGCCATTTTAGAATGAGAGAGAAGTTTTCCCCTTTTTTTAATTTAAAGATTTGTTTGTGAGTTTTATATATAACCAAGGATTGAGTTTTACAAAGTCAGTTAATTCCTGGGAGAGAAATGTAGAGTGGCCCCATAGAGAACATATTTATGAGCAGGTGGTGTAGGGCTGTGTGTATGTCCTTGTCTCCAAATTAAATTCCAAAACTCCACCAAATTGCCAAGTATTGGGAAAGACAAGATGCCCAGAGTGATTTCCACTCGCATGCAGGCTCTAACTTCAATGGTAATGGCACAGCCGTGTCCACCAGAGTGACATTTTGTAGACTTGTTTCATGTGACAGGGCATCTAGGTGTCTGGTTATGAATTTCCCAGTTTGGTGAGTGCTTTGGGTCCTTTGAACTGCGAGCTTGGGCGGCCGCTGGACGGTGCCTGCCCGCCGGGGCTCACTGCCCCGCCTCCCAGGCCCTCCCAGACCTGATGACTGCACTGCAGATAAACTTCACTGGGTCCTTCTTCTCCCATTTCCAATCTCTGTTCTTCAGATCCTTGTTAAATAGAATGTTCAGTTTTAGCCATTACCCCCTTCCCACTACCTCCCCCGAAAACCCTATATTGGGAAAATACTGAAAATAAGAAAATCAGGTCCAACTAGTCATCTTAGATATTGTCTAGAATGATGCAGACTTTTAAAATCACGTTAATTTTCCATTGAGAATGGCCCACCATGGAAGTGGCTCCTCATGAAAGCCAGCTGCCTGCCTCTGTGGGGGGCTCTGCAGGCAAGGGAGTGGGGTTGCTTCCTCTCCTCCAGCTCTGAAGGGCTGCGATGGGTCCTGTGGGGCCCCCTGCCTCTCCCCCAGATGCCTACATGGACCCTCACCCATCTCTACATTCTAGTCACGAGCCGTGTCTGCAGGATTCCACATTCACCTCCCCGTGGAGGTCCTTCCTGGCCCATGACTGCCCTTGTCCACTGGGGCCTCTCTTTCCGGCAGCCCCGATGCCAGCCCACAGTGGCCTCTCTTCAAGGTTGACCATGGGGGTCCCCCCAGATCCACGGGGGTCGGCTGCGTGGCGACGGGGCTTGCACGTCTGCGGGGCGCCCACCCGCACCTCCTGCTGAGCCCACTGGGGGAGTAGATGGAGGACATGCTTCTGGGCCCCGTGCTGCTGGTTTTCCTGTGGGGGTGTCTCACCGCCTCCCTCATTTGTTCATCAGCCTCTGCAGACGCTCTTCCGGGCCCCTGGGCTGCGCATTTGCTGTTCCCTCTCTTCCCTGCTTGCCATTCCCTCCCTTTGTTTTGGTGACAAAAGGGATTAAAAACAGACAAAACTAAACAAAGCAAAAATATCCACCAGCCCAGGTTTAGTGGATTTGTGCCAAACTTTGAATGTTTTCCAAGTCAGTACTTCCATTAAGAGAGCGCCCTTCTGGCACTGGGCAACGGAGCGAGTGTCGCCTGCAGAGGTTGTCCAGGCGCCCGCCCAGACCGGGGGAGGCACCCGTCCCCAACAGGTGCCGACCTGCCAAGATCAGGCGCGGACTGGGAGAAGGTTCCTAACAATAAAATGCAAAGGTTTGCAGTGATCCGCTTTGGATAGGGGCTCTGGCTGTTCCAAAGTTATTCTCACAGCATCCCTTTGCTGTCATGCATGCTGGTGTGGTTTCCTGGGAGAGTGGGATGTCAGTGGCCAAGGAGAAAGGGAATATATCACATGTGTGTCACTGACCTTCATGGGTTCTGTGGCCCAGAATGGGTTGAGAACCACATTGGTCTGGAATTCGATTAGCACGAACCAGAAAGAACTTGGCCAGCTGCCCTGTTTCCCTCAGGCTAAATGTCACTCTTCTGTGACCATTTTCCCTGTGACACTTTTACCCTCTAATTGTTCCTGCTGAGGTTTATATCCTAGACTCTATCGGTCAAGGTGGTCCCACACATTTCTGTTAGCTGGAGTGCAGCCCAAGTCTAGCTGGGACCACACCACCAGCCATCAGGAAGGTGCTATTTGCCAAGGACGCCACACAGCCTGGGGGCTGCCCGCCGTCCCCGCTCACTGCACGCCGTCCCCCCTGCTCACTCTCAAATACAGTCATTAGAGCGAAATTATAGGGTCACTTATTTACCATGTTGTGCACGTTCCCTTTGCAGCATGTCTCATTTAACCATTAAATGGCCCTATAATGTGGCCCCTTATGGACCTGTCCCTGTCACAGAAAGGTCATGGTACTTGATCTGTCAACGAATGTTCCCTGCAGGACCAGGCCTGGAATGCATGACTTCAGGGCTCCTGCTCGTCCCCACACTGCCTTACTCCAGGTCCGGCACCTCAAATGTCATGGCATTAAAGTGGTTCAAGGCCTGACTGCTCCTGGTTTCTCCTCGTGATGGGGCTGCACTGTTAACGCTGACGCCCCCCAGTGAAGGAGCCATCTGGTCGGGGGTCTTAGTGGCCAGTCCTCTGAGATGCCAGCCCTGCAGACACCAGTGCTGCCAGCTGCTCCGGGACCTGGGCTGGGCTGGTGGAAGGGTACCTGCGTCGTCCAGCCCAGCTGGGGCCTGGCAGGCACCTGGGAAGGCCTCAGCCTGGGCTCCACATGGGAGGCCACGCTGTCCATCAGCACCCAGTGGTGTTCCGACCTCTGTCTCCCTGGCTACCCATCTAGCGGGTGACAAGTTGTTTGGAAAAGAGGTCTTTGCCATTAGTAATCCCTTCTCTCCCTCCATTCTTCTGACTTTTCAGTTAGGTTACTTTAATCTTTTCTTAAACTCTATCTCAATAACAAGAGTTTTGGCTGTGTTCATGAAAGGGAATGATCTCCAATTCAGGGAATCCACAAAGCTATACATTGGAATAGAGGAGGAAAATATCAGAACTTTAGAAGGGTGTGTGATTTAAACAATTGTTTTTCAGTTTTTGCAAACAAAGATTTCAGTTGCATGTGTTCTCATTATGGGCCAGAGTTTTATCTTGGGCTGGACAGAGAAGTCACGTGCTCGGTCTGCATGGCGTCCAAAGCCAGGGTGCAGTCATGGTCCACCTGGAGCCCGGCAGTACTAAGTAAACACTGGGGATGAAAGATACTTCTGGGATGGATAGACATGCTAGCTGCACACAAGACACAAGGCTGGCTCAGGGCTTTCCTTACCGCAAGGCCATCAGAAGCCGCCTTCGAAGACCTCACTTCCAGGCCCCCATCACGACCCACCACCCAAGTTAGCTTGAGGCCTGGGGCAATTCTCACTTCTGCAGCTTCTGGTGGTCATTTCTATAAAATAAGGGCTGGTTAGTGCTTCTAAATTCTACAGTCATCTGATTTACTGGACAAACCAAAGACCAAGCATGAGATGCAGAAATGTTTCAGCACTTAGAGGGTTCATCTGGAGTCATGAGGAACTCTGGGACCTGGGCTTGCAGGGGCCTGGAATGCATCCCATGGTGCATGGCCCCAGGCTCCCGGAGGAGGAGGATGGATGTGAGGGGGGTCTTCGTGGGCTCGCATAGCACTTCCCAGGAGGTGTGGCATGGAGGGCCCCTTCTACACATGGGGAAACTCAGAGATTTTGAGCAAGTTGCCCAAGGGCCCCTAACTGTGAAGGGTGGAGCTGACTTCAGTTCAAGGCTGCCAACCCCAGTGGGCTCTGGGGACAGCAAGAAGCCCCACAGTGTCCCATAGGTGCCGCTGATTGCCTCAAACCAATACCTACTGCTCGTGTGGCTCCCCTCCTTGGCGCATGAGCCCTCAGGACCCGCACAGCCTCGAGAGCCTTCCTAGACTGCTCCCCTCTTCTGAAGGGGGTTTCTAGACCTGGAAGCCAAACCTCTCTCTGTGAAAGCTTTCCTTCCTGATTCGGCAGAATGAATCTACCCTTGGTTGGTTCAACACTCCATTTCCAGGTCCTCTGCACTGGGGCTCAGAGCCAGGCTGCCACTGTAGCTACTGCCATGCTATCCTGAGGGGCGCTTGTGCCCAGCCTGGGGCTGTTCCCAGCATAGAGACCCTAATCGGACGGCCTCCAGCGGCCAGTCCCTTGGACACCCCACGGGAGCTGCCCTCTTTGCTGGGAAGACAGCTGGGGGTGGGTGGTGTGTTTCCCATGGGGGACACGAGTTTATGGCTGGGTAGGAGGCCGCTGCCTCACGCCTCTGTGCCTTTAGCACTTCAAACCCATCTGTTGTCACTGAAACCCAAAACAGTGTTCCACAGATGCTACAGGCCAACACGTGTGTTTTATGGAAGCACCGTCACCCCAGCTTCTCAGCTTAGGTAACTGAATAAACCTCCACCCAAAACCACGTCACCTGGGAGTCATTTCACTCAGTACTTTTCCTTTCCTGACACTGTGACGAAGGGAATATGGTGAGACATGGGGACATCACGGGGTGACAGAAGACAGCTTTCACTGTGTTTATTGCCTTCACCACCAGAGGGAACATGCCCTGTCATAAAGTCTCTCACACCTGGTGTTCGTACAGTATTTTTGTTCTGTAGGCTTATAATTTTGAGTATTTGAGCGAACTCCCAATTCCACCTAGTACATGAATTTAGAAAAGTGCATTTTAAAATGTTTAATTGTGGTGTTCCTGTTACAAATCTCTGTTCCACTTTCCATGCACGGTTGAGCTCTGACAGGCGCAGAGGAACAATGAGGGCAAGGGGTGGGGGGGCGCTTGGGGAAATGAGCTCGTCTCTCCCCAGCCAAGAGGCTCTGTCCGCCTCGTGCGACACGGAAGAAAGTGACATTGTGAGCACAGGTGTTCGCTCCTGCCCTGGAGAACTGGGGCAGACACTGGAGTTTACTAAAAATACGGCCATGTGAGGAAGGAGTTGGTCCTAAGGGACGTAGGCTGGATGGGGCTGCAGTCCTGGCTCCGGTGCCCCCCCTGAGGCCAGCCTGCGCTCTGCAGCACCGCCACGGCACGCTGATGGCTGGGCTGCAGGCAACACCCCGGGAAGCCCGCAGCGCAGCGGGGCTCCCCCTCCACCCTGGCGTCTCTGTCCCTGCATGAGCCCTGGGGCTGCGGGAGAGCCAATCTGGCACAGATGGAAGCAGGACAGGTGCCTGCCTGAGCGGACAGCGCGGGCGTGGCCACAGCTGGGCTCCTCCCAGCCTGGTTGGGCAGCAGAGGGGTGCAGAAGCTGGAGCCCCTCGCTCCCTCCCGTCTGCCCCAGCTCCTCTTCACGGAGGGTCCTCTGGGCCTTCCCTGGCTCATGTACAGCTGCTGCACTCCCACGGGCTGTCTCCTTCCGCGGTCCTGCTCCTTTCCACTGCAACAGTGCGTCCCACAGTGGGACACAGGCTCTCTGCCCGCCAGGGTGGTCTTCAGTGACCTTCCCAGGGCGAGCTCCTGGCTTCCCACCAACAGGTATTTCCCGCTGGGCTCTGAGCGCCTGGCCAGCTACAGCCTCATGCCACAGTGGGCTGGGGGGGGGTGCGAGGGGAGTCCCTTCCCCTCTGGCCGAGCCCCACGGTCCCTCCCGCTTCCTGCCCTCAAGGAATGACCAATGTGTATCCCTGTGTCACTGCCCCGAGCTCTCACACCGCCTCTGACTGAGTGTGCCAGGGCTCGCGGGAGGGGTAGGCTGGTGCCCGATGGCTCCTTCTCGTTCTGGGGACGGTCTCCGCCTTGTCTGGGGTCCTCCTCACAGCTGCACCACTCACCAGCCACACTTCGGGCGAGGGAGTGGACTGTCCTGGGCCCTCAGTGCCGCCGTCTGTACAAGGTGGACACAAACAGCGCCGCCTGCACAGACTCATGCTGCCCGATGTGCTGTTACACGTACCATAGCCAGGACAATACATGACACGGAGCACGTGCCTGGTGCCACCACCAGGTCATTGTCACCACTGCTAAAACGGTGTGGAATAATGAGGCATGCGGAAAGCTTGGCTGACAGACTCTGCTTAATTGATCAACAGTCCTATTAACTATTTTTGAAAATGCCAAACACATTATTGGGAACAAATAGGCTTAAAAATGTACTTGACTCTTACTTAAATTGCACTAAACTTGTTTTTAGTAGGAAGTGAGATGGCAGTGGCTGTTGGGTCAATGTATATTGTACATTGTAGCACATCTGTGAGAGGATACTTGAAGTGCAGGTGTCTGTCCTTTGCACACTGCATACACATTGTATAAATGTATACACATATTGTTAAGCATCTGCAAAGGCTTCAACACGCTCCCTGAAGAGGAATTTTCAGATTTTTCATGTGTAATGACAGTGCAGTGACCCGTCCCTGGGCTTCTGGCCATCAGTGCCTCTTCTGTGAGCATGAGGAAATGCAGAAGGTCTGGGGAGATTCAGGGTCACCAGGATATACAGGGGGTGTCTTCCTTCCATAAAAGGCCGCCTTTCTCTCCTAGTGAACCACAAAAGGATGTGTGTGGTCACAATACCCAGGTGGAGTGGAGGTGTTGAGATGAAGAGGCTGCTTAAATAATTTTGGCTTCGGCCTGGGCAGAGTGGCTACAGGCCAGCAGAAGGCAGGCAGGCGTCCTGGACGGCAGAGCGCCCTGAGAACCCTGACCGCTGGAGGGTTAGACTCAGAGCTGCAGTTTTGATCAGTGCTGGGCATATTGGTGGAAAACAGCTTCACACAGACTTAATGCTGAGCAGGGACCTGAGTGCAGGAATCTCAGCCTGAACGAGGTGTTTGCAGCATCTGCCCAGGGCGTCTACCCGAGCCAGGGGGTCAGCCAGGGAGAGTTGGGGCTTGCTGGGTCTGTTTTGGGGGACTCTTAGGTGGTCTGTTTCTAGGAAGGCACCACCGTGGTTCTGGATAAAACAGCCATGTGCTTTCCCTCCTCTTTCTTCCCCAGCCCTTCCCAAACAAAGTACCAACAAAACCACCTTCCATAGCTCCTGAGCAGGGAGAATTGACTTCAGAAAAGCCACTTCACCAATCGGGAGAATTTCCTCCCTCTCTCCCTAAGAATTGCTGGGCAGGGAGGACCCCAAGGGACTGGTGTCTATGTGACTCTTTCCTCATGTTACACACTGAGGTCATTGTGGCCAGATAAACCTCATACTTTTTCCCTGTATAGTTTTTTTTTGTATCATTAATCTACAATTACATGAGCAACATTATGGTTACTAGACACCCCCATCATCAAGTCCCCACAACCTACCCCATTATAGTCACTGTCCATCAGCGTAGTGAGGTGCTATAGAGTCACTACTTGTCTTCTCTGAGTTGTACAGCCCTCCCTGTGCCCCCCCACCCTATGTCTGCTAACCGTAATGCCTCTTTTTCTCCCTTGTCCCTCCCTTCCCACCTATCTTCCCCAGTCCCTTTTCCTTTGGTAACTGTTAGTCCATTCTTGGGTTCTGTGAGTCTGCTGCTGTTTTGTTCCTTCAGTTTTTTTCTTTGTTCTTATACTCCACATAGGAGTGAAATCATTTGATACTTGTCTTTTTCTACCTGGCTTATTTCACTGAGCATAATGCCCTCCAGCTCCATCCATGTTGTTGGAAATGGAAGGATTTATTTTCTTCTTATAGCTGAATAATATTCCATTGTGTATATGTACCACCTCTTCTTTATCCATTCATCTACTGATGGACACTTAGGTTGCTTCCATTTCTTGGCTATTGTAAATAGTGCTGCAACAAACATAGGGGTGCATCTGTCTTTTTCAAACTGGGCTGCTGCACTCTTAGGGTAAATTCCTAGGAGTGGGATTCCTGGGTTAAATGGTATTTCTATTTTGAGTTTTTTGAGGAACGTCCATACTGCTTTCCACAATGGTTGAACTAATTTACACTCACACCAGCAGTGTAGGAGGGTTCTCCTTTCTCCACATCCTCGCCAACATTTGTTGTTGTTTGTCTTTTGGATGGTGGCCATCCTCACTGGTGTGAGGTGATATCTCATTGTGGTTTTAATTTGCATTTCTCTGACGATAAGCGATGTATAGCATCTTTTCATGTGCCTGTTGGCCATCTGAATTTCTTCTTTGGAGAAGTGTCTATTCAGCTCCTCTGCCCATTTTTTAACTGGATTATTTGCTTTTTGTTTGTTGAGGTGTGTGAGCTCTTTATATATTTTGGATGTCAACCCTTTATTGGATATGTCATTTATGAATATATTCTCCCATATTGTAGGATGTCTTTTTGTTCTACTGATGGTGTCCTTTGCTGTACAGAAGCTTTTCAGGTTGATATAGTCCCACTTGTTCATTTTTGCTTTTGTTTCCCTTGCCCGGGGAGATATGTTCATGAAGAAGTTGCTCATGTTTATGTCCAAGAAATTTTTGCCTATGTTTTTTTCTAAGAGTTTTATGGTTTCATGACTTACATTCAGGTCTTTGATCCATCTTGAGTTTACCTTTGTGTATGGGGTTAGACAGTAGTCCAGTTTCATTCTCTCACATGTAGCTGTCCAGTTTTGCCAACACCAGCTGCTGAAGAGGCTGTCATCTCCCCATTGTATATCCATGGCTCCTTTATCATATATTAATTGACCATATATATTTGCTTTAATGTTGGATTTTCTATTCTGTTCCACTGGCCTATGGGTCTGTTCTTGTGCCAAATACCAAATTGTCTTGATTACTGTGGCTTTGTAGTAGAGCTTGAAGATGGGGAGCGTAATTCCCCCTGTTTTATTCCTCCTTCTCAGGATTGCTTTGGCTATTTGGGGTCTTTTGTGGTTCCATACGAATTTTAGAAATATTTGTTCCAGTTCGTTGAAGAATGCTGTTAGTATTTTGATAGGGATTGCACTGAATCTGTAGATTGATTTAGGCAGGATGGTCATTTTGACAAAATTAATTCTTCCTAGCCAAGAGCATGGGATGAGTTTCCATTTGTTAGTGTCCTCTTTAATTTCTCTTAAGTGTCTTGTAGTTTTTAGGGTACAGGTCGTTCACTTTCTTGGTTAGGTTTATTCCTAGGTATTTTATTCTTTTTGATGCAATCGCGAATGGAATTCTTTTCCCGATTTCTCTTTCTGTTAGCTCATCGTTAGTGTATAGGAAAGCAACAGATTTCTGTGTATTAATTTTGTATCCTGCAATTTTGCTGAATTCAGATATTAGTTCTAGTAGTTTTGAAGTGGAGCCTTTAGGGTTTTTTATGTACAATGTCATGTCATCTGCAAATAGTGACAATTTGACTTCTTTACCAATCTGGATGCCTTGTATGTCTTTGTTTTGTCTGATTGCCATGGCTAGGACCTCCAGTACTATGTTGAATAACAAGTGGGGAGAGTGGGCATCCCTGTCTTGTTCCCGTTCTTAGGTGAAAAGCTTTCAGCTTCTCTCTGTTAAGTGTGATGTTAGCTGTGGGTTTGTCATATATGGGCTTTATTATGTTGAGGTACTTGTCCTCTATACCCATTTTGCTGAGAGTTTTTATCATAAATGGATGTTGAATTTTGTTCAATGCTTTTTCAGCATCTATGGAGATGATCATGTGGTTTTTGTTCTTCTTTTTGTTGATGTGGTGGATGATGTTGATGGATTTTTGAATGTTGTACCCTCCTTGCATCCCTGGGATTAATCCCACTTGATCATGGTGTATGATCCTCTTGATGTATTTTTGAATTCGGCTTGCTAATATTTTGTTGAGTATTTTTGCATCTGTGTTCATCAGGGATATTGGTCTGTAATTTTCTTTTTGGTGGGGTCTTGCCTTGTTTTGGTATTAGAGTGATGCTGACTTCATAGAGTGAGTCTGGAAGTATTCCCTCCTCTACTATTTTTTGGGAAACTTTAAGGAGAATGGATATTATTTCTTCTCTGTTCTGATAAAATTCAGCGGTGAATCCATCTTGCCCGGGGGTTTTGTTCTTGGGTAGTTTTTTGATTACTGATTCAATTTCATTGCTGGTAATTGGTCTGTTCAAATTTTCTGTTTCTTCCTTGGTCAGTCTTGGAAGGTTGTATTTTTCTAGGAAGTTGTCCATTTCTTCTAGGTTTTCCAGCTTGTTAGCATATAGGTTTTCATAGTATTCTCTAATAATTCTTTGTATTTCTGTGGGGTCCATCATGATTTTTCCTTTCTCATTTCTGATTCTGTTTATGTGTGTAGATTCTCTTTTTCTCTTAATGAGTCTGGCTAGGGATTTATCTATTTTGTTTATTTTTTCAAAGAACCAGCTCTTGGTTTCATTGATTTTTTCCTATTGTTTTATTCTTCTCAATTTTATTTATTTCTTCTCTGATCTTTAATATGTCCCTCCTTCTGGTGAGTTTGGGCATTTGTTCTTCTTTTTCCAGTTTCAATAATTGTGACTTTAGATTATTCATTTGGGAATGCTCTTCCTTCTTTAAATAGGCCTGGATTGCAATATACTTTCCTCTTAGAACTGCCTTTGTTGCATCCCACAGAAGTTGGGGCTTTGTGCTGTTGTTGTCATTTGTGTCCTTATATTGCTTAATTTCTGTTTTAATTTGGTAATTGATCCATTGATTATTTAAGAGCATGTTGTTAAGCCTCCATGTGTTTGTGAGCCTTTTTGTTTTCTTTGTACAATTTATTTCTAGTTTTATACCTTTGTGATGTGAGAAGTTGGTTGGTAGAATTTCAGTATTTTTGAATCTACTGAGGCTGTTTTTGTGGCCTAGTATGTGGTTTATTCTGGAAAATGTTGCATGTGCACTTGAGAGAGGAATGTGTATCCTGCTGCTTTTGGGTGCAGAGTTGTGTAGATGTTTGTTAGGTCCATCTATTCTAGTGTGTTGTTCAGTACCTCTGTCTCCTTACTTATTTGCTGTCTGGTTGATCTGTCCTTTGGAGTGAGTGGTGTACTGAAGTCTCCTAAAATGAATGCATTGCTGTCTATTTCCCCCTTTAATTCTGTTAGTATTTGTTTCACATATGTTAGTGCTCCTGTGTTGGGTGCATAGATATTTATAATGGTTATATCCTCTTGTTAGACGCCCCCTTTATCTTTATGTAATGTCCTTCTTTATCTCTTGTTCCTTTCTTTGTTTTGAAGTATATTTTGTCTGATACAAATACTGCAACACCTGCTTTTCTCTCTGTTGTTTGCATGAAATATCTTTTTCCATCCCTTCACTTTTAGTCTGTGTATGTCTTTGGGTTGGAGGTGAGTCTCTTGTAAGCAGCATATAGATGGGTCTTGCTTTTTATTTATTTATTTATTTGTTTGTTTTTTATTTTTTAATTTTGGTATCATTAATCTACAATTACATGTGCAACAATATGGTTACTAAACTCCCCACTTCATCAGGTCCACCCCACCTACCCCGTTACAGTCACTGTCCATCAGCGTAGTGAGATGCTATAGAATCACTACTTCTCTGAGTTGTACAGCCCTCCCCGCACCCCCACCCCACATTTTGTCTGCTAATTGTAATGCTCCTTTTTCCCCTTTATCCCTCCCTTCCCACCCATCCTCCCCAGTCCCTTTCCCTTTGGTAACTGTTAGTTCATTCTTGGGTTCTGTGAGTCTGCGGCTGTTTTGTTCTTTCAGTTTTTTTCTTTGCTCTTATGCTCCATATATGTGTGAAATCATTTGATACTTGTTTTATTTCACTGAGCATTATACCCTCTAGTTCCATCCATGTTGTTGCAAATGGGAGGATTTGTTTTCTTTTTATGGCCAAATAATATTCCATTGTGTATATGTACCACATTTTCTTTATCCATTCATCTTCTGATGGACACTTACGTTGCTTCCATTTCCTGGCTATTGTAAATAGTGCTGCAATAAATATAGGAGTGCATCTGTCTTTTTCAAACTGGGCTGCTGCATTTTTAGGGCAGATTCCTAGGAGTGGGATTCCTGGGTCAAATGGTATTTCTATTTTGAGTTTTTTGAGGAATGTCCATACTGCTTTCCACAATGGTTGAACTAATTTGCATTCCCACCAGCAGTGTAGGAGGGTTCCCCTTTCTCCACATCCTCGCCAACATTTGTTGTTGTTTGTGTTTTGAATGTTGGCCATCCTCACTGGTGAGAGGTGATATCTCATTGTGGTTTTAATCTGCATTTCTCTGATGATTAGCGATGTAGAGCATCTTTTCATGTGCCTGCTGACCATCTGAATTTCTTCTTTGGAGAAGTGTCTATTCATATCCTCTGCCCATTTCTTAATTGGCTTATTTGCTTTTTGTTTGTTGAGGTGCATGAGTTCTTAAATATTTTGGATGTCAACACCTTATTGGATATGTCATTTATGAATGAATATATTCTCCCATACTGGACGATGTCTTTTTGTTCTACTGATGGTGTCCTTTGCTGTACAGAAGCTTTTCAGCTTAGTTTAGTCTCACTTGTTTCCCATTTAGTTTCCCTTGCCTGGGGAGATATGTTCATGAAGAAGTTGCTCATGTTTATGTTCAAGAGATTTTTTCCTATGTTTTTTTCTAGGAGTTTTATGGTTTCACGACTTACATTCAGGTCTTTGATCCACCTTGAGTTTACCTTTGTGTATGGGGTTAGACAGTAGTCCAGTTTCATTCTCTTACATGTAGCTGTCCAGTTTTTCCAACACCAGGTGCTGAAGAGGCTGTCCTCTCCCCATTGTATATCCAGGGCTCCTTTATCAAATATTAATTGACCGTACATGTTTGGGTTTATGTCTGGATTTTCTATTCTGTTCCACTGGTCTGTGGGTCTGTTCTTGTGCCGACATCAAATTGTCTTGATTACTGTAGCTTTGTAGTAGAGCTTGAAGTCTGGGAGTGTAATTCCCCCTGTTTTATTCTTCCTTCTCAGGATTGCTTTGGCTATTTGGGGTCTTTTGTGGTTCCATATGAATTTTAGAACTATTTGTTCCAGTTCATTGAAGAATGCTGTTGGTATTTTAATGGGCATTGCATTGAATCTGTAGATTGCTTTAGGTAGTATAGCCATTTGACAATATTTATTCTTCCTAGCCAAGAGCATGGGATGAATTTCCATCTGTTAGTGTACTCTTTAATTTCTCTTAGGAGTGTCTTGTAGTTTTCAGGGTATACGTCTTTCACTTCCTTTGTTAGTTTATTCCTAGGTATTTTAGGGTCTTGCTTTTTTATCCTTTCTATTACTCTGTGTCTTTTGATTGGTGGATTCAGTCCATTTACATTTAGCGTGATTATTCATAGATATGTGCTTATTGCCATTGCCTACTTTAGATTCATGGTTACCAAAGGTTCAAGGGTAGCTTATTTACTATCTAACAGTCTAACTTAACTCTCTTGTTAAGCTAGTATAAACACAGTCTGATAATTCTTTGTTTCTCTCCCTTCTTATTCTTCCTCCTTCATTCTTTATATGTTAGGTGTTTTATTCTGTACTCTTCTGCATTTCCTTTGACTATTTTTGTGGATAGTTGATTTTATTTTTGCCTTTAGTTAGTATTTGGATGGTCTGCTTTCTTTGCTATGATTTTATTTTCTCTGGTGACATCTTTTTAGCCTTAGGAGTGCTTCCAACTAGAGCAGTCCATTTAAAATATTCTGTAGAGGTGGTTTGTGGGAGGCAAATTCCCTCAACGTTTGCTTGTCTGGAAATTGTTTAGTCCCTCCTTGAAACTGAAATGATAATTATGCTGGATACAGTACTCTTGTTTCAAGGCCCTTGTGTTTCATTTCATTAAATATATCATGCCATTCTCTTCTGGGCTGTAACGTGTCTGTTGAGAAGTCTGATAAGAGACTGATGGGTTTTTGTAGGTGATTTTTTCTCTCTCTGGCTGTCTTTAATACTCTTTCTTTGTCTTTGATCTTTGCCCTTTTAATTATTATATGTCTTGGTGTTGTCCTCCTTGGGTCCCTTGTGTTGGGAGATCTGTGGGCTTCCATGATCTGAGAGACTATTTCCTTCCCTAGCTTGGGGACGTTTTCAGCAATTATTTCTTCAAAGACACTTTCTATCCCTTTTTCTCTCTCTTCTTCCTCTGGTACCCCTATAATGTGAATATTGTTCCATTTGAATTGGTCACACAGTTCTCTTAATATTCTTTCATTCCTAGAGATCCTTTTATCTCTCTCTGCCTCAGCTTCTCTGTACTCCTGTTCTCTTATTTCCATTCCATTGACAGTCTCTTGCACCTCATCCAGTCTGCTCTTAAGACCTTCTATTGATTGTTTCATTTCTGTTATCTCCCTCTGGACTTCATCCCTTAGCTCTTTTATATTTATCTGGAGGTCCATCAGCATGGTTATGAGTTTTATTTTGAAAAAATTTTCAGGAATATTGGTTATATCTACCTCACCAGGCCCTCTCTCTGGGGTTGTCTGAGTGATTTTTGACTGGACCAGATTCTTCTGCCTTTTCATGGTGATAGAAGTGGTTGTAGGCAGGTGTTGCGGGTGTCAGCTGGCAGAACAAAGTCCTTTCCTGCTTGTTAGTCACCTTGCCCTTCTCTGCCTGTGCCGTCTACCCGCACACTGGGAACAGTCTCTGGGATAATCTCCTGAGCTGCCGTGAGCAGGGCAGTCCTCGGGATAGCCTAGCACACTGCGGGGAGTCGCAGCCGTGCTGGTTGCGTTCTCCTGCAAGAACGGCGCCCCTTCGTGCCTTCTGGACCTTGCTCTGGCTTCGCGGTTAGCTGCGCGCTGGGAGGAGACTCTGTGTGGTTGCTGTGGGCGGGGCTGATCTCCCGCTGTTCTGCAGCTGTGGCAGGTCAGCTGGTTTGCTTGCAGCGCTGGCTGGAGGGAATGAATGGCACGCTGCTTATCGCCATGAGGGGCTTTGGGGCTGCATTACCCCACAGGGGGCTAGGGAGCCTGAAGTTCCTCAAGATTCCCAGCCTGCTGGGATGAGTGTGCTGGGATGATTTTGTCCTGCTG
Organism: Phataginus tricuspis; assembly: GCA_029783875.1. NCBI lineage: Eukaryota > Metazoa > Chordata > Mammalia > Pholidota > Manidae > Phataginus > Phataginus tricuspis. The sequence goes on along the minus strand of JAQQAC010004068.1, from coordinate 2,901,249 downwards.
TTGAGCCCTTGTCCCTTTAAGACTTTAAAAAACACCTGCTTTTCTTTTGTCCCAGGGGAGCCGGCTATGGGGACCCGCTCGCAATCTCCATCTCGGATTTTACTTTTCCATCTCTCTAATATCCAGTACACCGTGCAATGTGTGTCTGTGCCCTGGTGCAGATTACTAGTGCTGGTTATTTAGCAGTCCTGTGCATCCACTCCCGCCCACAATGATTCTTTTCCTCCTGCCAGTGAGCTGGGGTGGTGGGGAGTGCTCGGGTCCCACCGGGTCATGGCTTTGTATCCTGTCCTTTTTGTGAGATGCTGAGTTCTCACAGATGTAGATGTAGCCTGGCTGTTGTACTGTATCTTCTAGTCTCTCTTTTAGGAATAGTTGTATTTGTTGTATTTTCCAAAATCTATATGGTGTTGGGAGGATATGTCCACCGCCCTGCTCATGCTGCCATCTTGAGCCCCTCCTCTCCCCTGTATAGTTTTATGCAATGAATAATGGGCAGTGAATATTAGCACAGATGAGTAAAGGAGTTGGTGGCAGCAATGGACAGGGGACACACCCATTATTCTCTCAAGTCCTACCCTGCTTCACCATTGGTCACCTGCTGGACGTCCTCACAGCAATGGGCTTGCACAGCTGGTTCTTGGTGGAGGGCATCATGGCACCCATGGTGTCTGGGGGCCAATGGGAATGTCTCCTGACCAGGACATTGGCATATTGGGGCTTGTGTGCTCTGAGAAGGACAAGGGGGCTGTAAGATAGCAGCCAGTCACAGACCTGCCCTCTGCCCATAGTGAGCCAGTTTTCGTAACACTGCTATAGACCGTGACTTCCTGATGAATCTCCAGATCCACCAAATTTCAAATAATGGAATTTGACACAGACACGGCTATCATTTCTGCCTGACCATTATCCTTTCCCTTCCTGGAATCTGGAGTTAGGGGTGAGAGAGTGAATCATGCCTGCAGATTAAATGACAGTTTGATCAGTTGGTGACTAAAAGGATCCTGTGTATGAGCTCTTGCTCAGACCGAGCCCACATGAACATGGAAAAGCACTCTTGCATTTTGCAACAACACAAAGTAGTTTTGCACCTATGCAAAGGCTCCAGAGGAGTCCAGAGCTGTTTCTTCCTGTTTATAGTCTGCAGACCCCTAGATGTCTGCCCAGATGTGGTTCTGGAATTGCCTTCAGCTGGACATGTGGCTGACTGCAGTCAGCACCGGCTGTCCCTTCCTGTGTCTGGGAAGAGTGAAAGGTACCCCCAGAGCTAAGTAAGGAGGACGTGTCACCATCTGCTGCTGTTTCAGGGTGTCCTGGGGTAAACGAGCGCCTTCGTCAGTGTTCAGCCCTTTCAAAGCTGAGTGAAGGTGATTTCCATAGCTATTTGTTTTTACTTTAAGCCTATTTAAAATCTGAGGCCCCCTATATTTCTAATTCTCTACAATATTAATTAAGTTTTGGGTTACAAAAGTTAGGACGCTGCCTCTGTTGAGTAAGATAGATTAGAAGTAGCGTGAGGTGGCCAGAGGCAGCTGGGGGTCACCTTGGCGTTTGGGAGGACAGTGCCTTTGTGCAAACATCCCATTAGTGTCCCGTGGTGCAGCTGTTGAGAAGGCAGTAAGTCAGTCCCCCTGGTCTAATTCTGCAGCTAATTCTGTGGGCACATTCCATGAAATGGGATTGTGTACAGGAGCTCGGATCCAAATTTACTACAAAATGCTGAGACTTAAAAAAAATTGTTCATTTCCATTATGCTGTATCCCCATGGACCTCCCCTCCTTGTGGTGATTCCTGCATAAACAGGGAGCAGAGCAGGAAGCGGGCCAGCCACCCTCTGGGCTGAGGCAGATGCCAGGCCCAAGGCTCGGGGCATCAGCTCCCATGAGGACCTTGGGAGGGCGGGGCGAAGGGCTAATTTCCATGGGTTTGAAGGTTTCCCTTCTTACTCCAAGGGACGGAAGTGCGCTAATCTCTTTGGCTTACACCTGCGAGACACTGTTAATGACCACAGCAGCCTGGGATGAAAAGCTAAGAGAAAAAAAAATACTGTAAAGTGGGTCACTGAGTGAAAGATGCAAAAACGTCAGCAGACGTGCCCGCTTCAGATGAGGGCCGTGACAGCACGCCCGCTGCGGGGTGCTCCGGCGTTACCCTTTCCCCTGGCGGCACCTGGCACGACGTTCTCTTCTCAGCCAGCTTCCGCGGGAAGGAAATGTTGGCAGACATGCCCTTCTGGGTGAATTTAATGCTTCTATGAATTCATATCATTTCATGCTGTGGGTGGGAAGTGAGGACCGAAGGGAGATGGAGGGGCTGCGGTTTCATCCTGTGCTATGGTGATGCTTCCACGTGACGAGAATTTCAGGTCTTCCTCTGCGTGCGAGGTGAGGCATCAGATCTCGATGAGCCATCCGTGTAGAAAGTACCGTACATTACAACACCCTTAGTACACGCAACCTTCTGCACATCATAGCCGAGCCTAGCTACCTAAACTGTGCTCAGAACACTCACATGAGCCTACATTTGGGCAAAGTCACCAATACAAAGCCTATTTGAAAATCAAGTGTTGATTGTCATGTAATGCATTGAATACGGTGCTGAAGTGAAAACAGGACGGTTGTCTGGGTGCAGAATGGTGGTCAGTGTATTGCATGTTGACCCTTGTGATTTCAGGGCTGACTGGAAGCTGCCTCGCTGCCCTGTCCAGCATCACAAGAGCGAATCAGATCACATATCTAGCAGGAAAAACTCAAAATCCAAGTGCAGTTTCTACTCAATGTGCATCACTTTCACACTGTTGTAAAATCAAAAACTCACAAATCAAACATTGTTAAGTTGGGACTGTCTGCATATTCTGACATGGCCTCGTTGTGGCTTCAAGTATCTTGTTACCCTAGAGGAGTCCCACACCACAGCGTGTGCCGACCTCAGGCAAAGAGCACGCCAGGGACCGGTTCTCCCAGCACCTCTTGGTCTGCGCTGGTAACCCTCATCCCTAGGATTTGCAGAGCGTGCGAGCTGCCTGTAGACTCCCCTCATTAAGTCTGTGCTATGTTTTAAAGAACTTAATAAAGTCTTGGTCTCAGCATTTTGGTTAAGAGACCTGATGTCCAATTTCCTGAAATTGAAGGAATGAAACTAGCCTGATTCTGAGAAACACTGTAGGTATAGTAAAGGGTGAAAATTAGGTCCTGGAGAAAATGACACCTGGATTTTAATCTTTATTGAGAACATTATTCTTCAGAACTTAATCTTTCAAAGTCAGGATTGGAAACAGGTCTCTGGTACTCTACGTTTCCTGTTGGAAGAAGACGCTGGCGTGGAGTAGAGGCGCTGCCCTTACAGTACAGTTTATGTTTGAGTGACACATGCCGTGGTAGTGGTCACTGGGGACATGCCCTGAGCTGGCCTGTAACCAGGGCCCTGGGGACATGGTGCTTACCCAGAATGTCTAGCAGCTGAGTAGACATCCAGCTGGGCTGTGGTCCTGCCGTGGGCCTGCTCTCCAGGCTGAGGCAGAGAGCAGAGCTGCCTCAGGCAAATCAGAACATGGGGCACGGTCCTCACCCAGCACCAACTGGATCTCTGGAGCAGGACCCGCAGCAGCGTTTTAACCTGCTCCCCATGACCGTACACACGGTTCTTCTGAGCTCCCCTGGGGAGGCTCTAAAGCTTCCTTCACACAGTACCAAGCCTTTGGTTACGAGCATTGAATAGACACCGCCTCTTGGTTCACCTCTGCAGAAGTGACCTGACAGGTGTTTTAGAACTAGACTCTTGGCTTGTTATGTCACACACCTTTGGGCAGAGGACATTCTGTGCTGATGTTGGTGCCCACATTCGAGAGACTGTGGTGCTCTGGCACTGGGTGCTGTGGCAGCCCTCCCCAAGGTCTCAGCAGCGTCCCCATCCTCAGTGGTGGGGGGACCTGCCTTTCCCGGGAGCATGGACGGGGGCTCTGCGCACCCTGGCTGGGGCGGAGTTTGTCTGTCTGCTCTCCCAGAACAGGTGCTGATGGCGCAGCTAGGATGTGAAGGGTCGTGTCTTTGGGGGCTTAGTGCTCTGGGGCCTGGGGCCAAGGGGACCAGGCGTCTGTGTGAGTGTGAGATGTGCTGTATGCACAAGGCCTTGGGCAGAGAGGAGAGCAGAGCATTACAGGGAACCTTGGAGTCTTTTTACGAGATGGGCTCCTGAATCCAGATGTGCCATTTAAGAAGGCCACTGGTGGTGCCTGGTCCAGAGCCCCCAACCTGCTGGGCCTCAGCCAGCCCTGGGGACAGGGGCCAGGAGACCAGGCAGGGAGCCCTCAGGACGGCATGGCCCTGGAGTGATGGACGGCCTGCAGCCCTCGTGCTGCTCGGCACCCTCCCTCACCCAGCCGGGTGGTTAGCTGGCTGTCAGAGAGAAATGATTTAGTGGTCATGGCTTAACCAATGCTCTCCCTTCTGGGGTCAAACGACTGCGACGAAGCTGAGAGGCTGGCTGGCTCTCCGTTGTGAGAGCTCGGGACTGACAGACGTGAGAGGCCCGCTGACACCCTTGGCTCTCAGCAAGGTGTGTGGGGAGGGCAGGGGCAGAAGGGGCCGTCCTCACTGCCCAGGCCCAGTGGAAGGCCTGCCAAGGGGCAGTCAGGTTGGAAGACAAGACACAGCCACTGGGAGGGGACCTCAGGGAAGACATAGGTGATTTTGAGGGCCGTGGTTGGCCTGGGGGCTCCTCAGGCCGCAGGGGGCCCATGGGCCCCTTGGTTCATTGGCACAAGCAGATAGCAGGAAACGAGTGGGGGAGGTGTCAGAGAAGGCTGGCTGTGGGTCCCTGGGAGGTGCTCAGGGACTCACGTGCACCTGAACCTGCTTTGCACACCTGTTTTCACTTGGCTTGTGTGTTATTTGAAGACCTGTCCAAAGGCAAGATGGATGGAGATTATACCTAAACCCTTCCACACACAACTTGAAAGATTTAGCAAATGTTTGAAAATAAATGAAGGAGTTGGGGGCAGAGAGGAGAAAGGGATCCCCTGCTCAGATGCCCCTCTTGCCTGGCCACTGTCCACCCTGCCCACCCCGTGCTCTGCGCCTGCCATCTACTGAGTGAATGGGGCTCGCGCCCAGTGGTGACCCAACGGCCAGGGCCCGTCCTGTGTGTTTTGTCTGCATGGCTGCAGAGGTCAGTGGCGCCCATGCTCTTTAGCAGATGCCGACTGCCGAGGCAATAGTTGATTCTGTGCTAGATGCAGTGTGGGGTCTGTGGTGATCCTGGGAGACACCGAAAAGCCCTGGAGCCCTGAGAGTTCATCCACCACACCACCCGCCTCTCCTCAACTGATGCCAGAAACCTACTGTCCTGTATCTGACAAATTAGGGAGCCCTCAAATGGCAAGAGAGAGGTAACTTGCATAAATAAGCAGTTTCAAGACGGGAAGGATGAGGCTGTTTCAAATGGCAGAAGAATTGCTGACACACAGGCAGAGCCACAGAATCGTCTCCCAAATGAGCGAAGGTGAGCGGCCATGAGAAATCGGCCCACCGTCACGCGTGAAAAGACCCGAGGAGTCATCCTTAAGCCAGGCCCCTTCCCCTGCTCCCGTTTCTAATCCTGTGCTTCCAGACAATGCTCTACCTGGCCCTCCACCTCCATGCAGCCCAGCGCGGGGGCACCCGGGCCCTGCATAGTCACCTGCCTCCAGCTGGAATCACTGATGTGGGAGGAGGCGCGTTCACAGGCTCTCGGCAGCCTCCCTAGCTAGGCACCATCCAAGCCGGTAGCTGGCATGCATAACCTGTCTGGCCTGCAGGATGCTCAGTGATCGAGTCGCCATCAGGCCTGGTGCAGGGAGCTGCCCGCCTGAACCCCTCTCTCCAGGGGCAGGCCCCTGCAGCTTGCTAAGTCAGAGTGTTGATGCTTTCTTTACATTCACATGGTTCTTTCTGAAATCCTGAAAGCTGCCCCTGGTGATCTGGGCAGGGGCCTTGCCTTGCCTGGGTGACAGGCAGAGCCTGGCTTTTCTGGGAGGTGTGCATGGGGGCCGCTCCCTACTTACAGTGATGGTAGTAGAGGGTCCTGCCTGCTGCCCCGTCACTGCGCTCTGTCACCCTAGCATCCTGAGGAATGCCACCTGCCAGCAGCTACCTGGGGAGTCTCACCTGGGACAAGAGGTGACTTCTATTCCTGCTGGGGGTGTGGCCGGGGAGCCGGATGTCAAAGAGGGCCTGCAGGGCGGCCTGCGCAGCCTGGCCCTTGGCCAGCTTCTTGCTGCGTCCTGAGCCCTCAAACGTCCTGCCGTCCACGCACACGGCCATGATGAAACTCCTGGCCCGCCGCTTCTCAGCTGGCTCTGCAAGGCACACGTACCGCAGACCGGAGCGCAGCTGGTTCAGCACCACCACGGGATTCCTGTCGCCTGGGGCTGCAGGGGATGCCCTGGGCCTGTCTGGCTGCGCCTGACCCACTAGGTCCAGCGTGTGGCAAAGCAGCCGCCCGCGCCGGCAGGCCGAGGAAAGCAGCTCGGGGTCGGCGGGGTGGCAGCCTGGGAAGCCTCCACTGGGTGCCGCTGGCTCAAACTCCTTGAACAGCGTGTCGGGGAAGTCGGCCTGGTCAGAGGTGAAGTCCGTGGATGGGCTGGCACAGCTGCCCATGGCCAGGTGGGCCTGGCAGGCGTTGGGGAACTGCACGAAGGACCTCAGGGCCAGCTCAGCCGCCCGCATCTTGGCTTTCTTCTTGGTGGGCCCTGTGCCCTCAAACGTGAGCCCGTTCACCTCCACAGCCACGGCGAAGACAGGGGCATGCACAGGGCCAGTCTGGGACACCATGCGGTACTGCAGGCCCGGCCGCAACTCGTGCAGCTGGACCAGTGCGTTCTTGGGCGTCACGGACCACGATAACCTCCTCCAGATGAGCTGCAGCTTGCAGACATGGCTTCCATTGCCCTCCTCCAGGGGCCTTTTCCTCTTTACACCAGGCGTGCCACCTCGGGCCCTGCTGCCTGGGGACAGGGGCCTGGCTTCCAGGTTGCTCATGTTGCGGTTTTCCTTCACGTCTGTGCTGCTGGAACCTGGAGGTGAGAACAGAGAGCCGTGACCCAGGGCACTGGCCGCCACGATGGCGGGTGGGCTGCCTGGGACCGCCCTGTGCCTTGGGCACTGCGCCATGGGCCCAGGCATCAGCATGCAAGCCAGGCCCGGGGGATG
>JAQQAC010004068.1:2876513-2893662 GCA_029783875.1 Phataginus tricuspis | reverse complement strand
TGCAGGGGCACCTGTAAAGCAGCGCCTGCCTCTAGCTGACCAGGGTGAGCATGTGTCCCTGAGAATGGGGTCGGAGGCCTGGAGGAGCAGGTTCTGAGAAGTAAGTGGGCGTGGACACGGGCAAGGAGTGTGGCCCTGCTCACGGTTGCTGTGTGCAGGGCTGAGGTCTGCCACTGGCTCCGTGCACAGCACGCTCCCCCTGCCCCCCAAAGTGGCCCCCAAAACTGAATGAACACAACACTCTTCCTTTCTATTAGCATGGGGTCTGTCAGCAATGCTGAGGGGTGGGGGGCCTTTCCTGTGGCGCGGGACGTAAATGCATGTGGATCTTGCATGGACTGCTGCGTGGCACCGTTTAATGAACTAGGTCCATGCATTCAACGAGATGGTCTCAGACATAATGTTAGATAAGAGTGACTTGCAAAATAACACTTGGGTTGGGACACCATCACTACAGATGAGGAGGCAGGCTGTGCCATCGCACACGGCTGGTGAAGCGTAGGTCCTGGCCTCCCAGGGACGCAAGAGGAGGATGCAGTGCTGGCTCAGAGGGCGGCTTCATCTGTGTCTGTGATGCTTTATTTCTTTTGCAAGAAGTGATATGAGGTAAATTTAGCAAAGCCATCATTTCTGGCTGTAGGTGGTGGATGTATAGAATACAACCCAACTTCCCTGGACTGGCCGCCTTCAACCATCCTTTGCCAATAAAGCCGTTCCACTTAGAGAATCTCAGCTGTGTGTCGCCACAGGGCCACAGGACGAGTCCCTTTCACCTCTACTGGCACATATGCTTCTGATCTCAAAACCACAGGTTTCCTGGGAAGTGCCCTGGAACTGGCAATTGGCAGGTGGGGGCCTGTCACTGTCACCGAGGCCTCCGCAAGCCTCTCATCGCTCAAGTCCTCTCCTGGCATCACAGCTGTGTCCCGGGAGAGTGACCTGAGACTCATGAGAGGTGCAGCCCTGGGCCCTGTGGCCGGCTCACTGGTGGGGGTGAGACTGCATTTTGCTGCTGTTCATGTAGGAGTTCATGGTAAGAGAGTCTTGGGCCCTCCAGGGGACGCCCTTTCCTGGGCTCTGCAGGGCCATGAGGATGCTGAGCGCCACCTGCCTTCAGCTTGGACAGTTCAGAGTGACTATGCAGGGCAGGCCCCATGCAGGGCAGACCACACACAGATGTCCTTCTGTGCCCTTAGATTTTTCCCGTAGGAGCCAGAAGTTGTGAATGAGTTATTCTCACCTAGCCAGTCGAGACAAGGATTTCTCCAGCCAGACCCCAGTTATCAACAGATATTGAGAATTGTTTCTGAACTGTGCTCTAGAAGCTGGTCCTAATGGCCACGTGCTTCCTCTGTGAAATCTCTGCTGTGAGTAGGAGGTCCCTGTCTCCTGCCCTGGAAGCTGAGCGGCTGTGAGACCCTCTGACTCAGTGGCCCGTGTTCTGGCTCTGCAGTTGGAGCATAACGAGAAGAGCCCAGTTGTGCAGGTGCAGAAGCTGCCTTTGCAGAGCAGGTGTCTCTGAGAGGCACCCGCACACCGGGGACGCTCCGTCAGGTCCTGCACCATGTGCACCCCTGTGAAGGAGCGAGCCTGTTTGCTAAAACCTCAACTGCCCACGAGCTTAGTTTCCTAAATCATGAGGTGTTTCTATTAGTATTTTCTCCAGTGGTTTCCCCCTATAAAATACTAGGTTGTAGAGGTAGTTTGTTCAGAGGAGGCAGCCAGAGCATTTCTAAGTCAGAGGGGGATGATGTTCACTGCAGCCTATTTCTGTGGAAGTGATTACCACCCAGACAGCAAGCGCAGAGCCCCAGCCCCTCTGTCAGTCATTATGCACCTTGGGTGTCATATGCAGAACAACCTTGGCCAGCCGGGCCCCTCTGTCCAGGGGGGAGTAGACTGGATTGGCCGCGCACTTTTCCCAATTGAATGTCAAGATGGAAAAATAACCACTCCACCAAAAAGCCCCACGAGCACTCTCATTTCTTATTTATTTCTCACAAGCAGGGTCCAGTGAGACGGTCAGTGCGATCAGAGGGGCTGGCGCATCAGAGGACCTCTGCTGCCTCGTGAGGTCCAAGGGCTGACCTTGAACTGGCAACCCTGAGCGGGCACCTCCCTCCACCTCCTGTGCTGGATTGGCCCCATACTCTGGTCTGCGGCGTGAAGTGTCTATGACCTTGTAACTGTCACTATTAAAGTTTCCTGTGGCAGAGGCCACAATTATCAGGCATGAAGACAGCTTCCATAACAATCAATAATTAATAAGAATTGATAGAAAACACAGGCTTCTGGGACCTAGCCCGGATGTGCTAGCTAGACTCTCTGGGCTGCTGTCACCTGCTGGCTTTTGTGAAGCAGCAGATGAGGGGTTCAGCTCCCTTCGGTGAGGCCCAGATGCTCTGTTTAGCAGACTGGCTGAGTCTGAAGCTGCAGGAGGCAGGATGGGGCAGGTCTTTCCACAGGATCCAGCGTCAAGTGGACGAGAGAGCAAAGTCTGTTCCGCCCTCTATGTGTGCCGTTGGGCAAGTCCCTCGACTGGCCTAAGCCCCATTCTCTTAAGATGCAAGACGTGGGTTTGAACAGCCCCAGATATGAGATTCCTTTGAGGTTGAGCTAAAGAAGCTCCTGGGGTATGCCCTGCCAGAACCTGGGCCCCCAGGAACACCTCGGGTACATTTTTTGACCATACCAGGAAAGAGGGAGAGAAGCTGCGAAGCTCTTCATGAGGAATTTCCCAGGAAATCAGGGCCCTGGGGGGAGCCGCCATCCCCGCACAGTGCCGGCCGAGGCCCAGCACCCTCTGAGGGGCCTGGGTGCCTCCTGCTGTGCTGCGAAAGCCGGCCTCAGCCATCCACACAAAACGTGCCCTGCTGTGTCTTTGGCTGGTGAGGCAAACGGGCTCTTAGAGACTCACCAGGACCTACTGGTGTCAGTGGTCAACAGCTTTGCCTTGTGGGTTGCTCAGTCCAGTGGGAGAGGCGGGCAGACCCTGTGATGCCCACGTGGCTGGGGCAGCGGGAGGCAGCCTTCCAGGGACACTCTGCCTGCTGGTCCCAGGCTGGGAAGGCCAAGCCCAGGAGCTGGGTCCCTGCAGAATTTGTGCAGCAATTCCTTGTGCGCTTTCTGTGGGACGCCAGGGCCGATTCTGTGCATCCATGTTTCTTTCTGCCACATGAAGAGGTCAGATACATTGCAGTCCCCTCCCTGACCCACAGAATGAGTCTCACCTCGTTCTCAATTTGTTAATGAGTTTCACAGACAGAATAACCCAGAGATGAAGAGTCAGGAGGCCAAGAGAGCTCTTGTCCACGACATGGACATGGCCTGGCTGCCTGCTTCCTGGGCCTGGGCACACGGGCTCCTTCCCGAGCCCAATGCTCTGCACCCTGGCCCCGTGGGCCTTGAGCCTTGGGTCCCCCCTGAGGTGGGAGATGAGGCGTCATCTCCTCCAAGGGAAGCAGGGCCTGGTTTCCGAATGTGCCTCTGCCAAGGCCACCCCATGGCCATTCCCCCCTTACCCTTTAACCCTGTGCATTCGGGGACCCGGGGCTGATTTGGTGTCTATTCAGCCAACGCAGAAGGGAACTGGATGCAGCTTTACCCACCAGGTTAGCCCAACAGACCTGCGCTTTCTCATGCACGTGTGGGTGACAGGCTTGCTTCCTGGGCCTCTCAGGTGTGTGTGTCTCCCTGGCTGTCATCTGGCTGGGTTTGGTCCTGTCACCTGCGGAGGCTTGGCCTTGTCTTGGGGAGCCGTCCCCAGGTCTCATGGACAGCGTGGGCACTGCCTCCTCTGAGTCTGGAGGCAGGACTCTGTATTCCAAGTGCTGGCAGCTGAGCGATGCACCAATGGAACCACCCCAGTGGGCTTTTGCGACAATGCACGAGAATGCTTAACAGTCGTCCATGTCACAGGCTCCCAGACTGTGTGCTTTGCTGTTTGGTGATGACTGATCCCGGCACCACAGAGGTGACAGTTGCCATTGCTTCAGTGCAGGAGAGAAGCACAGTGGCCCACTGCTGGGGTTCTCGTGGGGTTCTGGGGTGCAGGACTTGGTTATACAATGTTTATTATGTGATGAAAGTGACTGGATTCTGAAAATATATTTATTGTACACATGGAACAGTTCAAATGGTTGGTTCATACTAGGATGTGAGAATTAGTGTGTCCTTTAACTCCACTCTGGAATTCATTCTCCCAAATAATTGCTTTTCTTGCCAGTCATGACTCAGAGATGTGCCGTATGTCAGAGCTGGGGTAACTCTGCAAGAAACTCCTCCACTATGAGGGGGAGGCAGGGAGTCATCTGCCAAAAGCCAGCTGCACATGGAGGGTTGTGCAAGGGCTGCCCTGTCCCCCTGGATGTGTGTGCCAGCTCAGGGGGGGACGTCAGCCCTGCAGAAGGATGCAGAAGCAGAGATGGGGGTCATGTGGTTGACAGACCTGGGGCTGGGGCAGCTCTTACCCCCATCCCGGGTCTCACACCACTTGCTCTCCTTGCAAACCCCACCCCCTCCCTCGTGCGGGCATCCCGGGGGCCCTCGCTGGTATGTTACTGCAGCAGGACACACGCAAGTCCTCTCACCCCTGAGCATCTGACATTTACCCTGTGAACGGCGGCGCTGCACGGTCTTCGTGGGGGGGCATTGTATTTTCAGATAGCTGCATGTCCTTCCACTGCAGAAGTTAGAGGGAAAGCGGGCAGATAACTGGCCGGCAAGAGGCCGGCGCAGAGCCATCCCCACGGTCTGGAGACCGCGCAGTACTAAAGGAGGTGTCTGAGCCGGGGGCGCTCGTGGGGAGGGCGTGGAGGGAACGCGCCTCACACACAGACCGTCTCCTGAGCCCTGCAAGTATATTCTCTTTTTGACAAAAGTGTGAGCAATGCAGTGGTACTTCTAAAGGTCTATCATATCAAATAATTGCATTTTGGGGAGAAAGAGCAGAATTTCACATCGGCATAGCTGTGGCTAAACTTATTTTCCAGGTGCAATACATTCTCCCAGAGTCGAGTGCATCGCTAGCTGTGTCTGGGCATTGGTGCCTTTCTTCCCATGCGGCCAGGCCACGAGGCGGGTGAGGTCCTCGGCTGCCATCTCGAGGCACTGAGCCCTCTGTGTGGCTGTGGCGCCTGTGTACTGCCCCCTCCCTCTTCCATTGTCCCTTCTGGAGCCCATCTGCCTGCCTGTCACGCAGCCAGAGTCTCGAGGTAGGGACACCACCGGGAGCTTCTCCATGCCACGTCCCTAATAATGACACGGCTGTGACTGTGGGTGGGAAGGTGCTAGAGAACCGGCCATCGTGTCCGCCCAGCCCCATCAGACGGCGCGGCTGACAGGAGCGAGGCCCGAGGCCAGAAGTCTGCAACCTCCCTGGAAGGAGGTCCTGGTGTTTTTGGGGTGAGAAGATGAGTGAACTGGGGTGCACAGAGCACATCCATGTGCTGGGCCTGCTGACTTGGGTCCTGGAATGTGCCCAGTTCTGGAGTGGCCAGCTGTGCATGGGCCTGACCCTGATGGCTACTGGGTCACGCTTGGCAGCAGGAAGAAGATGGCCTTTCAAGGCCTGTCCCATGCAGCCTGGAAGCTGCCCGCCTCACATCTGGGTGAGGACCAGCTATGTGGTGGCCTGCCCCTCTCCAGACCCCGGGGCACAGAGTGTGGACTTTGCAGTCCTATGACTCCAGCCAGGAGTGAGCATTGCAGCCCCTCCATGCGGGACCCTGGCAGTCACCCCCGTGTCTGTGGTAGGCCTGGAGGTGACAGGGCCAGTGGCAGTGATTTGCTGCTTCTCGGTGTTCAAAGAAGAGAGCTTTCAGAGTTACCCATGTAGGCAAGAGTCTTAAAAATGTGGCATCTTAGCCAAAACCAACCCTGATGGCTGGCTTCCATCTCCCGGGCTTGAGGGTCCACCACCGACCCCCAGCTCCAGCTCAACCCATGACATTGGAACCCAAGCTGCAGGGAACAGTGAAGGTGAGTGCCAGGGTGCCAGGGACAGAGGGGGCACGGGACGCGTGCTAGGCGGTCCTGAGTGGTGAAAGGCCACACACAGGGAGGGGCAGTTCGCCCTACATTAAGCCAACTCACACACGCCACTCATGGGCTTTAAAGTGAAGGCAGGGGAGCCGCAGCAAGTCACAGACAGTTCGTGTTTGCTGCACTGCCCCTGCTTCCTCCCTGCACACACGCGCACACGGGCCACACACGGGGACACACGCCACACACACAACGCACCACGCGCTCCCAGGCACACCCCCTCACGCACCGCCAGCTCCCACAGCCCTCGGGGTCCGCCTCCCTCTGGCATCTGGACGGCGAGCTGGTGAGACTGTGCGGGCAGAGCCGGCAGGAGCATGGACGCAGGGCATCGATTTGGAAGTGCGCCTTGATCACTGTGTGAAAACAGGGTTTTCTAAGTAAATCAACAGCATATGTTACAAAGGGGATGACTGGTCCACTGACAGAAATAAAATTTCCCAAGCTTTTCAAAGGCATTTTACATTATAAACAAATACCTTCTTATCTGTCAGTGCCTGGCTGGTGGAGCACCAGGGCAAATGGCCTCGGCTGCCACGTCAGCCAGCTTCGGTGGCGCGTCTCCCAAGTTCTGGGTCCTGCCTGAGATGTCTTCATGCATTGTCTCACTCGCACTGGCCCCCCCCAGGACTCCGGTTATGTTCCTACCCCGCCTTACACATGGGCTCTGAGGCTCTCAGCGGTGAACTCACAGCCCAGGTGCACGGGGCCGCGATCACAGAGTGGAAGATGGCACCGGGGGCCGTGCCCTCACTCTGGGCTTGTTCTCCTGACTGTCCCGAATCGTCATCAGAGGTCATGAGGCTGCCAAGCTCCCCCATGGAGAACAGATAGGCCATCCCACAGCTGGACGTGAGGAGGGGCAGGAGACAGAGCTCTTCCCGAGGTGTTCATCCCAGATGCACCATCCAGCAGCTGTGTGCACATGTCGGTGCAGCTGGGGGTGTGTGTGCTTGTGCATGCTTCACATGTGCTCTGGTGTACATTTATGCACACACATGTACAGGTGTCTATGTATACGCATGTTATACGTACTTGCACACACACCACACAGAAGTTGCACGTGCACATGTACACATGTGTCAGTGCATGCGCACACACGTGCGTGTGCAATATATGTGTATATGCACAGGTGTACACATGTGCATGTATATGTATGTGTCTATATATGCAAGTGTGTGCAGACGTGCGTACACAGGTACGTGCGTATATGTGTATACATTTGTATGTGTGTGCACATGCATATTTATGTGCACATATATGGGTGTATGTGTACGTGTTCCAAATTTCTGAAGTAACTATCAATAACGTGATTAAGTCCTAAGAATTTTCCAATTTAGACCATGAGAGAACAGAAACGGCCACTTATCAAAGTGTTGCTTGGATCCGTGTGTTCCGCTCAGGCCTGAGAGCCCTGAGCAGGAGCCCGTGTTCTGACCTGCAAGGCGGTTCTCCAGTCCCTGTGCTTCACTCCTCATCCAGAAAACGTAAAGGTCAAGCTGGGTCCAAGTAAAGCTCGTCTGGGCCTGCCTTGTTGGCATCTGACTTTGCTTCTGTGGAATAATCCACGGCAACACATTCAGTTTCCCATCCTGCTGGTAATGTTTTCTGGGAAAAGGCTTCTTGTGCAAAGTGTTGTTTCTAAAAGGCTGATGGCAAAATGGACAACATTTCCATGCAAGTTCTTTCTGCTGTTGCTTCGAGGTCAGATTAATAACGGAGCAGTCGCCTGTAAGCATCCCACTTCCTCCCTGCCCCACGGCAACAAGCGCGCTCTTGACTCTTTATGGCGGGGGAGGTAACCCATCTGTTAGGTAATATTGAAATGAAAGAGCTGTTCATACGGTTTGCAATGTTTCATCCCCTCATTTAAATGCCTGACAATATGCTACAAACGAGGAAAGCATTCTGCGTGCCCGGCGTGCCCAGGGCTCCCTCCCTCGTGTGCTCCCCCACGTACACACAGGGGCACCAGCCCCGTTTCTGCCGGCGTCTCCTCAGTGGTCTGAGCGGGGAGACTCAGGTCCCGCTGCACACATGCTGTGCTGTCTCTCAGGTTCACGTGCCAGAGTGTCTCACAGGCAGGCCTCTGTCTAGTTGTCCCTGTTAAGTCACTGTAAACTGTGTTCAAAGGCACTGTGTTCATTTTTCTTTCTCATTTTTGGATTGGAGGAGCAAAACAAAGGAAAGAGAGGAGAGACGGTCCAAAATAACTGTTTTTTCCTTATAATCCCTGGAGTTCTCAATCACACGGTCACTGCGGATATTTTCCTACCATGCAGGTGGGGATGGGATTCCGGGTACGGATGGAACCAGGTGGGGGCAAGATTCCCAGTGGGGATGGAACCAGGCGGCATTGGGATTCAAGGGGGGATGGGGTTCCAGCTGAAGATGGATTTTCAGGCGGGGACTGGAACAGGCCTCCTGCTCCAGGAAGCCCAGATGGTCCCCCCACCCCACCCCAAGGGTCCCAGCCTTTGGAGACCATGGCACACACCCCCTCTGCACGTCGGCTGGGGCCCCTGCATTCTTTAGGAAGGGAGCTGCTTACTCAGATTGTCGTCATCCTCCTTGTTTGCGGCCCCAGGACTTCGGTGCTTGAAGGGAGTCATAAAGGCTGATGACGCGCTTACTTTGTCTGGAAAGAAAAGAACAGGAAAGGCACTTTGACATCCAGTGTCAGAAAAAAACCCATGTTTTGTGTTCTTATTACTGAGGGTTTAGACAAAAGAGGTTGAAAACGTGTTTGGTTTCAGCCACTTCATTCTAGTTCAGTCTTATATTGAATTTCTGACAGCATTTTATCCAATTCCTCTCTCCATTCAGTTTTAAACTTTCCAAGTTCCATCCTTCTTGTCTTTGGCCTCTCCGCCCCTCTTGTGCATTGTCCCCCAGGCCTTGCCGGGGGGTCTCCAGGGCGGTGCCCTCGCGAGCCTGCGGGCTGCCGGGTGGAGGCCGCGGGGCAGCAAGACCCCTGTGGGCAAGCACGCTGCTGCCCCATTGATGGAGAGCTGCTTCGCGGGTCTGCAGCGCACGAACAGAGGGGACTCCGGGCGTCCGGATATTCGGATGCTCTCGGTGCATTTGGGCAGCAGCAGCGGTGGGAGGAGGAGGGGACAGGTGGGGCAGGAATCCTCCCAGGAGTGCATGACCCCCGGGTGCCCACAGCCCGCAGTCCGGGGGTACCTGAGGGCCAGACCCAGACGTGTGTTGGGTCCCAGACACCCCCCAGCCCAGCATAGTGGGGGCCTGCGGCCCGGGACCTCTACTACATAGCTGCTGCCTCTGGTCTCAGCAATTTCTCCCTCACACAGATTAGAGGCTGGAAGTACAACTGGGAGGAATGGGAAGTTGACTAGTGAAGGTGCAGAGGAGGAGCTCCTGTTCAGCGGGCCCACCAGTGAAGCCAGGGCGCCTGTCCACAGAGGGGCCTCTGCGGGGCAGGACAGGTGGCTGGCCACCCAGGAGCCTGCCTCTGCCCGCACTCCTGCCTTCACATTCCCTGAGCCACCTGGCGCTGAGTCCCCACGAACTGACCACGTTGGAATGCTCTCACCACCACCGACCGAGGGTGCGCCAGGGTGCCACGGCCCTTTCCCGCTCCCTCTCTTGGCAGGCCCAGTGCCCTGCTCATTGGGTGCTGAGTCCCCTTGCTGCCCAGGGGCTCCCCTCCTTTGAGCATACCCCGAGGGCAGCGTTTTAGTGTGCTCCCTGCCTCTGCCGCCTCTTGTCGGCATCTGCCGCCAGTCAGCAGAGCTCTTCCCCCCCTCGAAGGTGACTTCCCACAGGAACATTAATGAGCGGCTGCACATGCCCTTCGCCTTGGGTGTCCAGGCCCGGGCAGGAGGCTTGCTCTTTCCCTTCCAGTTCTGAGCTTCTGCTCTCTTTAGCCTAGCTTTCCAGAGGCCAGGGGAGTTCACACTGAAATTCATTCAGGGGCCTGTTAACAGCACAACGATGTAATGTTCTTTGAAAGAGAACAATAAATAACTCAAATATAAAGCACCTGCCCCTTCTTCATTCTGCTGTGCAAGAAAATCAGCCCAGGGAAGGCGTGGCTCTCCCAGACACTCTCAGACCGAGCTAATTCACTAAAAGGCAGTGACCTCTCCTGCTTGAGCCGTGATCTCATTAAGGGAGCCCCAAACGCGACACAGAGTGTGGGGCTCACATGATTTAGTTTGGGGCATCTCCAAATGAAATTACAGTTTTCCAATAAAGCAGGGCTACCAGCCATGTTTACTCACAAAAATACACTAAACCATTTTAGAGCTCACCTTAGCAAAACTGTGAACTATTTAAAGATTGTTTTAGATTCATCAAAAGTCTTGTCTTCTGGGATTGCCAGATTTATCACATAAAAACACAAGACACCAAGTTAAAATTGGGTTGCAGATAAACAACAGACATTTAAAAATATATATATAAGCCTTCAATATTGTGTGGGACATATATATACTGAAAAAATTATTCATTGTTTATCTGAAATTCAAATTTAAGGCAAAGGACCTGAAAAGATGTTTCTCCAAAGAAGGCATGCAGATGGCCAACAGACACACGAGAGGACGCTCAACATCCCTAATCCTCAGGGAAATGCAAATCAAAACCACAGTGAGGTAACACCTCACACCCATTAAGATGGATACAGTTGAAAAAAGACAACTAGAAAATAACAAGTGTTGTGAGGATGTAGAGCAATTGGACCCCTTGTGCACCGCTGGTGGGAATGCAAAATGGGGCTCCATGATGAAGCCATCAATCCCGCTTGTGGGCACACACCCGAAAGAATTGGAATCAGGGACTCAAAGAGATATTTGCACACCACGTGTACAGCAGCACTGTTCACAATGGCCAAAAGCTGGAAGCAACCAGGGTGTCCAGTAGATGAATGGATAGACAAAATGTGGTCCATCCGCATGGTGGGATATTATTCAGCCGTAAGAAGGAAGACACTTCTGCAATACGCTCCAACATGGATGGACCTTCAGGCATTATGTTAAGTGAAATAAGCAGAAGACAAACACTGTGATTCCACTTATACGAGGTCCCTGGGGAATCAGAATCATAGAGGCGGGAGGTAGCAGGGGGGGGACCAGCCCGGGTCAGGTGGGGAGTTGGTGTTTTATGGGGACAATTTCAGTTTGGGAAAATAAAGTTCTGGAGGTGGGTGAACATGGAAAGCAAGTGAAATCCATGCGAGGAACAGCTGTTGCAGACAAAGCACGGACTGTGTCCTTAGAATGCTGTCAGAGAGGGTGGGGGCTACACCTCTTGTGTAGGACGGTCACCATGACAGCCACGCCTTGCCTCGCAGTTGTTTCTCCAGAGTCTGTCAGCTGGCGTCTCTGTCCAGTTGGTTCAGTATGAGCAGGACTCCGACGTCCGGCTGGTTCTACTGTGGCCGTTACAGCTGCCTTCTGAACATCTGGCGTCATACAGGTTACCAATGTGAAATGGAGGCCACGGTTTCATTTTACTCAGTTCTGGACAATTTGGGTCCTCTGAGAGAAGCTGGTGAAGAGAATTCCCACACTTGGGCTGCCTCCCCACCTCCCACTGCAAAATCCACAAGAAGGAGAAGGAAGGCCGCTGGCAGGGGTGGCCGGGCAGTCCCACTGCTCAGCCATTCGTGCCTTTGGCTGTCCAGCTCAGGCCCAGGGCGTCTGGTGCCAACCAGCTGGAAATCAACCTGAGAGCAATGCAGCCACCAGGACTGGCCCTGCTGTAGACAGTGCCTGGTATAGACAGTGCCTAATATAGACCGCGCCTGGTGTAGACGCCATCTGGTGCCGTACCATTCTGTGGGGAAGGCCTAGTCATTGTTAGTCATTTTTCAGCTGTTTTTTATTTTATTTTTTTGGCATCATTAATATACACTTACATGAACAACATTGTGGTTGCTATACTGCCTCCCCCGTGTCCCACCCCCCCACATTACATCTGCTAATCGTAATGCCCCTTATTCCCCTTCTCCCTCCCTTCCCACCCATCCTCTCCAGTCCTTTTCCCTTTGGAAACTGTTAGTCCATTCTTGGGTTCTGTGAGTCTGCTGCTGTTTTGTTCCTTCAGTTTTTTCTTTGTTCTTATGCTCCACAGATGAGTGAAATCATCTGGTACTTATCTTTCTCTACCTGGCTTATTTCACTGAGCATAATGCCCTCCAGCTCCATCCATGTTGTTGGAAATGGAAGGATTTATTTTCTTCTTATGGCTGAATAATATTCCATTGTGTATATGTACCACATCTTCTTTATCCATTCATCTACTGATGGACACTTAGGTTGCTTCCATTTCTTGGCTATTGTAAATAGTGCTGCGATAAACATAGGGGTGCATCTGTCTTTTTCAAACTGGGCTGCTGCACTCTTAGGGTAAATTCCTAGGAGTGGAATTCCTGGGTCAAATGATATCTCTATTTTGAGTTTTTTGAGGAGCCTCCTTACTGCTTTCCACAATGGTTGAACTAATTTGCATTCCCACCAGCAGTGTAGGAGGGTTCCCCTTTCTCCACATCCTCGCCAACATTTGTTGTTGTTTGTATCTTCCAGCTGTTTTTAATGCATTACTTGAAATGACCCAGGACATGTGCATAATAAACCATGTTACTCACTGCAAAATAAACGGCTTTGTTGAAATGATTTCATATGTTTTAGGTCATGAGGTCACTTTGGTTGAGAATACTGATAATGAAGAGCAAATACTAAGTGGTAATGGCCTAGAGACAGATACATAGGCCAAGAGAAGAAAACAGAAATTAGGAAAGAGAGTCACACCTATATGATCAATTGATTTTCAAGAAAGTTTCAAAGTACTTCAATGGAGTGAAGAAGTCTTTTTAACAAGTTGTGCTGAAAAAACCGTGCATTGTTTGGGAAAAAGTGAACTCTGAGCTCTCCTACCATATATGAAAATTATCACAAAATGGATCATAAGCCTAAATGGGAAATAAAACTATAGAGCTTGCAGAAAATACAGGAGATTGCTTTCATGGTCTTCATGTAGGTAGGTTTCTTAGGACATAGAAAGCACTAATCATAAAAATATTGTTTTCATCAAAATAAAAAGTTTCAGCTCATTGAAATACACTGTTAAGAAAATGAAAAGCAAGCCACAGATTGGGATAATATATTTACAATCAAGACAGCTGATTTGTAGCCAGGATATAAGAACTCTTGCAATTTAGTAATAAAGGACAAAAAAAAACAACCCCCTCACCCACAAATCTAACTTTTAAAAAACTGGGCAAAATACTTGTACAGAAACTTGGTAATGGAAAATGTACAAATAGCCAATAGCCACATCGAAACATGCTCAACAGGGAGACACAAATTAAAACCAAAAAGAGATATTGATACACAACCATTAGAATGGCTAAAATCAGGAAGACTGATGATGCAAAAAGTGGGCTAAGATGCAGGAAATCAGAGTTCTCATCCACTAGGACCATAGCTTTGGACAATGTTTTGGCTATGAATATATACCAATTCCACTTCTAGATAATTACTCAAGGTAAATGGAATACGTATGTTCAAGAAAAGAGATTAGTTCAAGAATGTCTGGAGGAATGTCATTCATACAGCTCAAAACCAGGAACATACCGATGCCCGTTACCAGCGGCATGGATGGACGGGTTGTGTCCCATGTGTACGATGGGACAGAATCGGCAACGAGAACAGCTGAAGGGTTAAAATGCCTTATGGTCTGGATGAATCTCTGAAACACTAAG
This sequence comes from Phataginus tricuspis, assembly GCA_029783875.1. Lineage (NCBI taxonomy): Eukaryota > Metazoa > Chordata > Mammalia > Pholidota > Manidae > Phataginus > Phataginus tricuspis. Next base: position 2,879,894 of record JAQQAC010004068.1, on the reverse strand, counting down.
TTGAGCAAAAAAATCTAGGCAGAAAGGAGAATGTGCTATATGATCCCACTTATATGAGGGTCCAGAACAGGCAGCAGAGCTCTGGTGGGAGGAGAGACAGTGAGCTGCCCTGGGGTTGGTGCAGGTTGGCCGGGAAGGGGCTCAGGGATCCTGCCTGGATGACGAAGGGTGTGGAGTGTGCAGACTGGCACATGTGTTACGTGTGTGGATGAGTTTGTTATGAAGCATAACGCATGCAGTTTGCACACTCCTCCATATGTAAATTCTCGTTCAATCATTTAGAAATACTAAAAGGTGAAAAACATAACTGGCAGGAAAAATAAATGATGTAAGCAAACACCCAACTATTATTTAGCCTGGAAAGGGGACATGAAGGGTACAGGCATGAAAGGGAGGTGTCACCGGGAAGCATTGGCCTGTACACACAGTCACACTCCTCACAGGGGACATGGGGTAGTTTTCCCCCCTTTTTAAAAAGAGATTTGAAAGCATCAATGTATTAAAAGGGCTTTGGTGTTGCAACAAGAGAAACAACCACCTCAAAGATAAACCCTTTGGAGCCACTCCAGGGTTCACATGACGGCGATTGTGTGTGTGAGAACCACGGGGGAAACAGCCAGTGGGGGTTGCAGAGACCTGAGGGGGTGCTTTGAGCATCAGGACGGGCCCTGCAGCCCGAGACTCAGTTTACCCGTGACAACCGGGAGGTGTGAAAAGGCTCATTGTTTGGAGGCCGCTCTGTCGAAGTAATGTTTACTTTCACCCGCTGATTTGTATATGAACAATTTATGAAACAATTTTTACCAAGTAAAGTGAAAAAATTTAAAAGCCCTCTGGTGCCTGAGCACATCAGTTACTGGGAAAAATCCACTCACGTGAAACAGATAACACGTTTGCTGGAACTTTCAATAAATCTGTCATGCTGAAATATCTAAGGATTCCATCTTACACTCTGCCTCCTGGAAAGCACTAAATATTTCATGGTATAGGTTATTTTTAAAAGTCACATAAACTGAGCACATTGGTTCTGCTCTTCTGTCGGCGATCCGAGTGAGCCCGCACTGGTGTCCTTGGCTTTGCAGGCCACGGCACCCCGATCTCGCCAAGCTCAGCTGTCTTGGACGATCGGGCGCCTGAAGAAGAAGGTGGCAGTTGGAAGCCACAGAACTGTGTTGGTGCCTTCGCGCTGCGAACCTCAGCCTCTTCCAAGTCCCCTTCTTCTGTGTTCTTGTTGCCAGAACACACCCTGACAGATGGCCTGCCTCAAGCCTGACCCACTTTTCTTCATAACTGTGTATCCTAATTGAATACAGGTACAGCCTAACGGACGCTGCTTCTGTCTAAACACGACGCAAATCAGTTTGAGCAGGTGGGCTACCCCGGAAAGCAAGAAAATAATTAACCTCTGTGCAGGCAGGAGAAAGGAATAACATTTCAGAATAGAGGCAAAGCCTTTCTCACAGATTTTCAGGAACACGTATATTAAAACACCATTTTCAAGCTGCCATCCTATGACCGACACAGGGAATACAGGCAACATTTTTTTTAAGAGAAGAGACTGGGTCTGTGCTGAGTTTTGTGACACACAGAAGGTTTGATCTCATGAGAGTGTGGGGTGTCTTCTGGTAACTTCCAGATGGACAGAGTCATGAGTGACCTTGAACGGGTCCATGTGAATTGGTGGCTGGCCCCACAGTGACTCATTCACTGCATGACTGGACTGTGTCCTCCCCCAGAATTCATGCTGGAGTCCTAACCCCAGGGCTTCAGAATGGGCTGGGATCAGAGGCGGGGTCTTTACAGAGGGGATGAGGGTGCCCTGAGGTCACGGGGCAGGCCCTGATCCCGGCTGCCTGGTGTCCTCACAGAGGGGGACACACACGCTGTGGTGACCGTCTGAGGTCACAGGAGGAGACGGTGTCTCCACGCCTAAGAGGGGGGCTCAGGAGAGCAGCCCTGCCCACACCTGCGCCCCAGATCAGTCAGCAAATCCTTACAGTATCAAATAGTTGCACACCGAAGCAGTAATTTCAAATCTGATGTTGAGAAGGAGCAAGGCCTAAAGACCTGGCCTGGTGGGGTCTGATGGCGGCCTCAGGAGGCGCTTGGTCAGCTGGGCCCTGTGAGTCAGTTACACCATCCACCACGCACTAGGCCCAGGGGCAGCCCTTGGGCGGGGGCCCGGCCCCAAGCACACCCTCTGGAAGGATGAGTCTGGGCTTAGCCAGGTTAAGGGGCGCTCCGGGCAGAAGGAGCCACCCGTGGGCCTCTGAGTCATAGGCCAGGGCGCCGCTAAGTGTCCAGAACCTGGTGGCTCTGTGTCGGCGGCTCCCTGTTGCCATAGGCACAGGGCCTTGATTCTGCCCTGGGGGCCCTGGGGACGAGGGCCAGCAAAGTAAAGTTATGGGTTGTGAGAGATGAGCAGAGGGGCAGGAGGGGTGGGAGGGAGACAGAGAGATAAAGGGAGGGACAGAGATAGAGGAGAGGCAGGGCCAGGGAGCAAGGACCCTCCTTCAGGACGAGTCTGAAACCTTGAGGGGCCCTGCACTTGTCCCACATGATAACCATCATTTGGACGCATGTCCCTGAGGGGTGGGGTGGCGTCCTGGTGGCCTGGACCAGCTGCTCCACAGACTGACCGTGACTAGAGCTGGGGCTCTGTGGGGACTCTAAGGGATAGCGGGGCAGGGAGCAGGGGTGGTGAGGAGGGAACATGGGAAAGCACAAAACCATATGTGTTTCTACGGAGCTGGAACTTCTGAGTGAGGACCCAGGTCTGGTCCCCCGGGGGGACTGGGAAAGGGGCTGGAGTGTGTGGCTGTGGGGAGTGGAAACCTTTCCCCCTTTAGGGTCTCAAAAGAGGTCAGAGGGTAAATGTCAGCCCCAAATGTTGATCTTACAAGAACATCTTCCCGTGTTGTTATGTCCACCGACACCAGAGCAGCCACCCTACAGCCGGCTGTTCGTGGGAGGCGACAGTGCTCTTGGCCAGAGGGAGTAGGTGGCCGAGGGCTCTAGTGCAGACTAAGTCGAGGGCAGGTTGGGGCTGAGGTCGAGAGGCTGCGTGGCTCACCAGCTCTGAGAGCCAGGGAATGCGAGGGGGTCTACATGGATGATCGGGTGAGGCCCCAGTCGGGAATCCTATCAGACGATAACCTTCAACCTGGAAATTCTCACAAACAACCCCACAGGTGTCCATGGGCACCCCAAGGACTGTAGGGGCCCCAGAGATAATCTCTCTATCTTTCTGCTGGTTCTCTTTCTCTGAAGAACCCTGACTGAACAGTGTTCCCATCCTGAAATACGGTTATGTTCTATATGAGCCATCAGGGCGTACTAGGACCCAAATCGGCAGCCGTATGGGGGCCTGCCTCCCTGTAA
>JAQQAC010004068.1:2810250-2876503 GCA_029783875.1 Phataginus tricuspis | reverse complement strand
GTAACGGGCCCTGCCCCTGCCTCCCCATAACGGGCCCTGCCCCTGCCCCACAGAAGTGCAACACCGTCCAGGTCCCAGGACCCGCGGACTCCTTTCTCAGAGGGTGGCTGGTATCTTAAGTTTTCCTTGACGTGTAGTGTGGGGCTCGCGCCTCCTCATTTGGGTGCGGATTTCAGGCTGGGATTTCACAGTGAGAAGGAGGTGGTGGTGAACATTTCCATGATATTTCTGTTGACTTGCCTTCGTTTACGGTCCTCCGCCAGCCTGCCTGGCTGTGCCCTGGGCTGTCGTCCAGTGTAATTATTAGCAGCGTTTGCTCACTCACGGGAGCGCCCAGGTGTGGATGATACAGCCTAAGGCCATCCTGCTACAAAGCTCTCCTTTGGAGATGGGCAGCCTGGAGGCGGCTGAGCTTCCTTCTGATTCCAAAGCAAATGGCTCACTTCCTGCTGGACATTTTACCCAACCGTCTTACAGGCATTTCTGAGTCCATCTGCTCAAAACTGGTAAGGAAAGTAGCAATCCCGGTGTTCCTCTGGCCCATTTCGTACTAACCATCCAGGGTCCAAACGAGAGACTCTGAGTCACTCCGACCTCTTTCCTCGCCCCATGTGGCAATGGGTTTCCCAGCTCAGACCGCACCTTCTGGCATTTCTTGTTTCTCGCCCCTGCTCTTGCCACATCTGCTCTCACCTGGGTTTCTGCAATGATCTCCCCTCTGTCGTGTTTACCCTTTAAAAGTTGTTGCCAAAACCTCTTCTGGGATGGAAGTGTGCAAAGGCCCAGGAGGTGAAAGCACGGGACCTCTTGGAGTCACATGGTCTGCGTGGCCAGAGCACAGCCCCGGGGCAGGTGAGAGAGTGTAGGTGGGCGGCGAGCAGGACAAGCAGGCCCAGCCTTCAGGCTCCATTTGCTACCAAGGCTGCTGAGAACTACCCGGAGGCATGGTGCTCCCGAGGGTGCGGCCAGGTGCTGTGACGAGACTGCGTTCTACAGGGACCACCACACCGGGCTCCCAAGGGGATGGTGCCCACGTGAATCACCCTCCCAGACAGAGTCCCACTGAACCCACTGCTCAGAGGTCTCAAACAACAGCCGACGGAATCTGACACAGAAAATGGATGAAAACCCCACCGTAGTGAGTGTGTGACCTTGTCTACACCAAATGTCTCCTACTTGACGCTCTTTGATGGTCCTCAGTGGGCTTTGTTACGGTCTGCCTGTGATAGGTAGTTGCTTGGTGATGATGGCAAGGTCAGAGCTCGCCTCATCTCTGCCTCCCCGGGGCGGCCTTTCCGGTGCTGCTGGGCCCCTGCCCTCTGCCTGCCTCCAGGACTCACCACCCCGGCCCCACACGTGACTGTCATCACGCCTCTCCAGTGGAGCCCCTGCTTTACCTATGCATGCTTATCTCACCAGCTGGACTGCCACCTCCCTGAGGGCCAGGCAGGCCGCCTTGTCAGGACCCACCTACAGCTGTGGGATCTTGTTCCAATGCCAGCCATCCTTGGGCACCTGTTTCCTCTTCTCCGAAATGTGTATCATCATCGACAGCGTCACCTACGTCACGGGGTTGTCGTGAGAATTAGATGAGAAGGGAGCTGACATGTAGCACACCCAATACGTGTGAGCTGTGGTTAGTTTAAAAATGGTGACCACATCAGTCTGTCACATAGGATACAATCTCTATCAGCTTTCAGTAGATATTTGGCTTTCAGTAGATACTTGGCTTTCAGTAGATACTTAATGACTCTTGCATTCCTGAGGTCAGTTGGATCCAGTATTATTTTTATTTTCTAATGTTACTTTTATTATTTAAGGCATTGAACTGAGCTCATTTGAAAACTAGAATAAGATATTAAGACACTTCCCAGCAGGTCACCCTCTCCTCCACTGACTGTTCAGCCACACTGCCAACACTAAGGTCTTCCTCAACACTTCCAAATGTGGCTAATTTCTCATCTCTTATATGAATTACATATTCTAAAAACTGAAAATAGAACACTGAACACATAAGTAATTGTTTAGAGAGTGGGTCAAAGTGTTAGTATCTGAATTTGCAAGTCTAAAGTTATTTCCATTTAGACTGGAGAACCTGGCTAATGTATGAAAATGATATTTATTATTTTTAAGTTCCCCAATGGACTTGTCCTTTCATGCAGCCCATCTTAGGCTAAGTGCATGCTGCTAAACTGTCATTCCAGAGGCTGCTCTGAGCATGCCCACAAGATCAAAAGAGGCTTTGTCTGTTTGACATGTGACAATCTGTGACACTCACGTGTCCTCTGGAGTGTCTCAGTGACTCCCTCACTCTTGCTCAGACCCCCCCTGCCTCTGTGCCACACCGTCCTCCACATCAAGTACTGTCCCTGCTGAGTCCAGGCTGCTTGGACCCAGGGGGCACAAAGCCTGCCATTCGTGACTCCATCATTTGTTTAGTCCACAGAGGTGTATGGCACACTTACATGTCCCAGGATCTAGAATATTCTAGAACAGTCTAGAACAATCCAGAGCTTCCTGTTCTTTGTTTTCTGCAGAGTCTTTATCACCCTCCTCAGTACTATGTGACATACTTGCCTAACTGTCTCTTTCCCAACTAGAATGCACACTTCCTGTGGGCAGGCAGTTCCATCTGTTTTCATGATAAGACCCTGTGATTTGCAGACAAGCCCATTTTAAGGGATGGGTGGGCGCTAGCCAGTGGGATTTGAACAGAATTTTGGCCACAATGTCCTTTCTCTTCGTTCCCGTTTTCATTACACTGTAGCATTTCCTTCCTTTCAGACTGAATTCCACTTGATGGCAAGGTCACCAACCCCGTTACTTGGGTCTCTGACTCTCAGACTCTTGCTAATGAAGGCCCAGATGTCACAGGAGGCGTGTTACAGACATTCTCCAGGAATCGCCATGTCGTGTGGAGATTAATCTGTAAGATGGACTCTCATGTGTTCGGCGGTTTTGTGGTATTGTCTGAAGATCCCGTCACGGAGAGGGATGCTGGGGAATGACCAACCAGATGAGATGTGCCCGCATTGTGTGATCAGAACAACGATAATGTGGCAGCTCAGTGATAATGTGGCACAGAGAAAGAAGCGGGCAGCTCCCTGCCCTCAGGGAGGGCAGGCAGGGAGGCGCAGTGCAGGGTGCCGGGGCGGGGCGGCTCCGGATGACAGGTCATGTTCTGTGGGCGGGCCTGGACCTGCCCGTGTTTGCAGCAGGTCTGGATAAAGGAGGAAAGAGTGGAGGAGAGTGTGTGGTGGACAAGATGTGGAGCCTGAGCGTGGACAGCGGGAGCTGACTCGGGGTCCCCGCGCTGCCCCAGGAGGAGCCGTGCTGGCAGCGATTTACGCTATCAGAGCCACCAGTTGTCTGCGCACACCCACCCTGAGGTGCTGCCCACTCGGCTGTCTAGGCGCCTTAGGAAAAGGCCGCTCACAGAGAGAAGCGCGCTGCCCTGTGAGGCGCCGGGTTCCTGTTGCTGCCAGTGAGCCGCAGTGAGTGGAAGGCAGGGCGGGAGATGGATTTTCTGTAGGATGGGCAACATGTGTGCTCTTCTCTATTAGATTCCATGAAAATCACTCTGCAACCTAGTTCGGCCTGGTAAAATTAGATCTAAAACTATTTAATTTTGTTTCGAGAGCGTTTTTCCCATCTGATGCGTAGCCTGAGGACACACTGCGATAAAGTACCTTGAGTCATTGCCGGCTCTGAGCCCCTCTGTCTAGGCGAGACTCACACAGTATTATGTAGTTTCTCAGTGGTCTGGTGCCCGGGATAAAATGCAAGCCTGCCCATTACTGAGAGGCTCATTTTTTATGCTCCTAGTTTGCATTTCACAAGGTTTGGTAATAAGATGTGGCAAGTGGATGTTTTTGATTTTCCCGAGTGTGTGTTTCATGCTTTTTGGAGAAGGGGCCTCTGAACGGCCGAATGCTCTAGGGAGTAACTGTGCGGGTGGGCGGCCGAGTGGGTCAGGCCCAGGGGTGACTTAAAAGCAGGAGGGAGGGCTTTTGAATTGTTGCGTCTTTGCCTGGAAGCCTCTCCATCTCAGGGCGCTGACGAGGACTGAAGAACTGGAGCATTCCAAGCACCCCTTGCAGGGCCACCAACCATGGCAACAAATGCTTCTATTTACTCACCTTCCTGCTGAGGTCAGCGCCACCCTGCTGGGATCCCTTGATTCCTGGGGCTTTGGTGTCTCACCAGTGGGGGGCTCAGCGGCCCTGATGCTCCCCTCCTACAGGTGAGGCCCAGGCCCAGAAGGCTGCTCGGGCTGGCCTCGGGACCGCGGTGTCAGCTTCCTAAGGAGGAAGGAGGCGTGCGTGCAGCGAGGTGGGGCGCTGAGCCCTGTGGGGGCCTCGCCTCTAACAGTGAAACTGTGGAGGTGAGACTCCCACCTGCACAGCTGTGAGGCTGGCACCGACATACTCACAACCCAAGTTCACTCTTGTTTGTTACGAGGAGACGTGGTGCACGGAGGCGGCATGACAGGGGTTGCGGGGTTGACAGTGGGCCATCACCTCCTCAGCGTTGACCGACAGTGGGTGCCTGCCATCCTGGGTGCCCCCACTAATTGCCACGGTGTCATTTCTGTGCAGCCTCAGAATCTTCAACTCAAGGGCTTGCAGAGCCAACACCCACGGGCTGGTGCTGACGTGGGTTCAGACCGGGTCAGAAAACGAACTTATTTAGCTTTGGGTCCCCAGCTTCTACCGAGGTAGAAGTTCCATAATGATTTGCAGGACTGGCTGGGGCCCTCCAGGATGCAACCTGCTCTGCTCCTTATCTCTCTCTACCTGTCCACCTGCTCTTAGAGCTGAGAGATCCACTCAGTCCAGTTGGGTTTTCCTGTCTATCTTTAGGAATTGCAGAAGACCTGGGGCAGCAGTTCCACCAAACCAGGGGGTGCCATTGCCAGAAAGTCTCCATGAGCAAACACACTTGGGGGAATGCTACTATGTCTGGAAAATCAAGCAGATTTCTCTACTGAAGGGCTTCTGCAGGCTCATAAACTTGGGGTCTCCCAGACGGGGTAAGCACACACCCTGCAGCTCGTTTTCATGGGCATCTCATGGAACTTCTGCTCCTCAAGGTGTGGTTTGAGACGTGCAGACCAGAGAGGCACCCTGGCATTCCCTGGAGGGGCTTCCTGCATCAGCTGGGCGTCTATGGCAGGGATGGGATGCCTACTTGGCATGGCCTGTGCATGTGTGCAGGACAGCGTCTCGTCAGGGCCTGGGGGCATCTCAACTCTTATTTCCCAGTGCTTCATTCATCAACATTCCAGTGTGTTTCTCGAGAGCCTGCTATGTGCCAGGTGTTGTTCTGCACAGTGGAGGGCCAGCAGAGAACGTAGATGCTGTTCTGTCTAAGCTCCAGGCACATTTCCCTTCGTGACCGTGCAGTGCAGATTTTGGTCCAAAGTAAGTCACCCACGTGACCTGGAAAGTTATCCTAATTTGGTGGAGTCCATCACATATAACCCTTAGTGTAAAATAGTCATTCCTAGACATCTGCTGAAATGGGATAAATCAGCGGCACCCACCCAGGAGTCAGATGTGGGCCCCTGAGTGGGGGCTTGTTGCCACGGGGCCCCCGTTTTCCTTCCAGTGCACAGAAGCCCCACTTCCTGACTCGCAGATGGTTGGGTGGGGCTGACCCCTCAGCTCTGTGGGAGGCCCCCGAGGCCCCGTCAGGCTAACCCACTCTCCTGGCCGGGTGGGCCCCAGGATTTACAGGGCCCACAGCAAAATGAAATCATGGGCTTCCTTATCCAAAGAGCACAAGGAATTTCCAGGGGCCACAGTGCCGTGGTGAGCCAGAGAAGGGCTGCTTTGCGGGTGGGCCTCTGGCCCCTCTCAGAGATGAGAGCCGTGCCTGGAACTCGGTTCTCCGGCGGCCAGAGCAGCTCCCGCCCCGAGTGCTGAGGTGAGTTGGGAGTTGGGAGCTGGTGCCTCACGGCCCCAGGAGCGCCTGGCCTTCCAGGCCGCTGGGTGCGGCTCCCACGGGAAGAAGGGCCTGGGACAGAGAGATGCGCGTTCTGCTCGGCGTGCAGTGCTGGGTCCGGCCCTCGGCAGCCCACGAACCACCAAATACATTTTATGACACTTGCCACCATACATCCCAAATTCCATTAACCACTCATTACTACAAACCTGCACCTTTCCTGTCGGCTATGGGTTCCTCATGTGAATTACAGCATGTCCCTGGGCCACTGTAGTTTCCCAATGATAAACACATTGAAAGAGCTCTGAGTCGGGTTAAGTGGCACCACGCCCACCAGGTCATCATCACCCAGGAGCCTCGGCTTTGCGGTGCATGAGTCTGCCCATCACCCCCACCTGTTCTGGGTGAGGGAGGAACCCCAAATGAACTCAGGTGTAGTTGCCAGGCCCAGCTGCCACCCTTGAAATTGCGAGGTAATTTTTAAAGAAGTTCCTGCTACAACAGTCGGTAAGAGGCATGATCCTTCATTCCCAATGTTTCTGGAGCTCCTTCGAGCCAGTGGGGAGACAGAGGCAGCTGTGGGGGCAGAGCACCCCTGAAATCCGGGCAGGAGCGAATGGCTTCCCCGGGCATGAGCCAGTCTGGAGATGGCGGGCGCTGTGCTCAGATGGCCCCCAGTGCTTCCTCTCTGATACCCACACGCCTGTTCACGCGGCGCAGCCTTTGGGAGTGTGTCCCTGCCCCAGGTCCCTGCCCCCCCCACACGTCAGGGGGCTTGCTGTGGCATCTGTGTTGCAGAGATGGCTGGGCCCGCTTGCTGGGCTTCCAAGCCCTGGCAGGGGGACGCCCATGCCGACGTGGGTCTGGCTGTTAGCACGGCCGTCCCAGTGATGTTGATCAGAGACGGTGTCACAGCCCCAGCTGCTTGTGCGTGGGGGTGCTCACAGAGAACCAGAGCCGCCACCCTCCTTCCAGAGCTGGGCAGCCGCCAGCCGAGCAGAAGTACCTGCCAGCCACAAGCTCATGTCCATCGGTGTCATCTCCGTGACAGCCTCTAGAGTGCCTTGTGTCTTTAAATCAAAGCATAAGCTCTGTGGTCCCGAAGGAGGAGGAGCAACAGGCAAATCCTTTCTCTGAGAAGAACGTGTTCCAGGAGCTGCCTGTGCGGATGGCCGAGCATCTCGGGAGGGTGGTGGAGGTTCATGGGGAGAGCTCGGCTGCAGAGCCTTCCTTGGGCTGCCAAGCTTCTGGGGGCACATTTCCGAGTGTACCTCCAGGCCCTGCCTCTCTGTGATGCCCACCAGGAAAGACAAGAAGGCCATGAGGATGGGTCCCCAGCGGTGAGCTGACGGCTTGGCCAGTACTCTGTGAAGCTGGGGCTGTCACTGCTTTGCTGGTGTTTATTGGCATGGGTGCCACTGGCCCCATGCACGGGTGTCAGAGTGGCCTGGCCAAGAACAGCCCCATGTGGGCGATTCGGGAGGTTCATGTTTAGGAGCACAGACTGCTTCTGCAGCCTGGGCGCCTGGTCGATCACATACCTCGGCTGTCTGTTCCTAATGTGCCCCAGGGCAGGGCTTTGCAGGCAGTAAGATTGCTCTGCACAGCCTCTCGGACCTGATTGTGGTTACTCAGTACTACCCAGAACTCAGCCTGGCCCCAGCCGCTGAGAAAGCCTTGCATTGCTCAGTGAAATCTGTGGGCTAAAGGGGTGCTGACCAGACCCCCAAAGGCAGAGCGAGGAAAAGCTGCTTTGAAATCCCCAAAATGTGCACTGGAACAAAATGCGCTAGGACTGTCTATCTCAACCCCATGGAAATTGTAGGTCTGTTTTCCATCAGCTTTTGGTTGAATTAAGAACACATAGCTTGTTTAAGCAGCAGAACACCTCTCCCTCTTTGCCCACATTAAGTCTCAGGTAGAAGCCTTGCACAGGCAATCCCGGGTGTCAGAGCCGAGGGGGCCTGAGCCCCCACCCAGAACCCTGAGGTGATGTGGGCACAGCCATTGGCAGGGGTGGGTGGAGTGGGGAGACAGAGAGACCCATCCCTGTGGACACATTTCTACCACGCTCCATGGCTGTGAAGCTTGGTGTGGTGCGCCGGTGACAGGTGGTTATGCATTATGGACTGTGTACCAAGAAGAAAGTGTAAATACATAACCTCAACAAACCGAACAACAGCTGTCCCTTAGCTGCTTGTGGTCAGTGATGTGGGTCGGGGTGGGGGGTACCAAGTCACTTGCTCAAATGCCGGCTGTCTGAGTCCTGGGCCTTTGCAGAGAAAGCCCCTTCTGCAGAGATGTGCCCTGACCAGGAGTCTGGGTGCCAGGGGAACGCAGTGCCCCCCATGCGTGTGCTCACGGTGCTGATAGGCGCTCAGGGCCTCTGAGCAGCCTCACACCCAAATGAACCTGTTCAGCAAACCCTCTGATTACTACTGTTCTGTTCAGAATGGCTGCCCTGATGCAGGCACAGGTGTTTATCCTGATGAATGGACCGAGCATGCCGGCTGGACCCTGGTCCCCTCTGCACTTCAGCCCCTTCCTCACTGCGGGGCTGGTCGGCCAGCTGCCTGCTGCCATTGACCTGTCACCCCACCTCCTCCAGCTGCTGGGACCTGGAATGGACAGATGCCCTCAGGACCCACCTGCTTTCCATTGAGCCCTATGGCTGCAAGCCAGCCGCCTGGGGTGGACGGGGCAAGAGGGACCGCTTGGCAAGTGTGGTGAGGGTGGTGGAGGTGACAGGTGACCGTGCTCCTCCAGGGTCTGCTTTCTTCCTCATCTCTGCCACTTCCTTATGTCGACTCCCGAGGGCTCCTGGAAGTAGACATGCCTTGGCTTTTTCCCGATGGATCAGGCCAGTTCATGCTCCTGCCACCAGGGGGCACCTCCACTGGCTGCTCCTCCACCTGCAGAGGTGGTGGTCAGCCTGGGGCTCCCCACCGCGGGATTGATGGACACCTGTGCAGGCATCAGTGAGAGGCCTGCTGGGGCCTCAGCGGCTCTTCCTTCACTGGCCTGGGTCAGGCCATTCCCAACTGGCCCTGCTTGCCTTTCCGCTCCCAGCCTCCCAGGCAGCTGAGCACAGTGTCTGGGAGGTCCCCATAGGCAGAGGACGTGCTCCTGCAGGCATACCGGTGCTCCAGCACCAGCTGGCCTCTGTCTACCAGCCTGGCAGGACCAGGGCCCTAACAACGCCAGCTCCATCTCTAGGCCGGCAGATGGTAGCAGGTGGTCAAGCAAAATCCTACCTGCCTTTTGCCTGGGCCCTAGAATTTTTTAACCTAGAGCCAAGAATTTGGTGCTTTTCCTCCTCTGGTAGCTGTCATCTGGTGTCCCCAAAGACAGGACAGCTTCCCAAAGCTACAGGTACCGTGGATCTGACCCTAGGCTGAAGGATGGGTCAGTGCCGCCCGGCCACACCGTGTTCCTCATCGGTAAGATTCGAGGGCAGTCTGATTTAGAGCTGCTGTGTGTGCTGAGGACCTCTGCCAGGCCCCCCACCCTCCTGGCCCTGCCTGGGCTGACTCACACATTGGCACAGCTAACCAGGGGTCCCGAAAAGGAAAGGTGACTGGCCAGGACCCTGGACAGCCACTACCGCACAACTTGTGCTGGACCCGGTTCCTGCAGAGAGGAAACTCAGTCCTCAGGCCATGTGCTCTGGCGGTGAGCCCAGCAGAGAGCCACAGGGTGGGCCTCACCAAGGCCTGTGGTGGTCCCAGGGTTCACTGAAGAATGGCCATGTGGGCCCAATGCAGGGTGGGGACCGAGCTCCATGCCCTGCTTAGCAGACGCACACCAGCTCCCCCCTTGGGGACCCATCCCTGGCCCTTCCACAGGGTGGTGGTAAATAAAAAGAGGGGATACCAGGGAGCAGAGTGACACCCCCAGGCACTGGTGGACAACTGATGGCTGGCTTGCCACCAGCCAATTCAAGGACTTGGGGGGCTTCCTTAGTGTCAGCAATATGGCCCCAGTCCTGGTTGGGGAGGACCCTCAGATTCTCCCGGGTCTGCGTGAGAATCACTAAGCTCCAGGAAGACTTCTAGACGCAGACCCGGGCTCACAGTTTAAAATAAATCAAGGCCTTTACAGTTTGTTCTTGTCCCATTGCAGCTGGATCTGCCTTTCTTGGAGGCATGGAAGCCAGCTTGCCTGTGGAACCCTCAGCTGGTGCCCCCCTCCCTTGAGCCGTGACCCTGCATGGCGTTTGGCCCTGGAAGAACTGCCATGCTGCTGGCCACCTCTCCAGGGTGTTGGCAGGACCAGGGAAGGAGCGTCTGGAAGGAAAAAGCGATTGTTGGTGGTAAAAGGCAGCCCTCTTAAGCATCTGCTGCCTCGAGGAGATCGTCTCCATGTTGTGTTTCACGTAGACTCGAGAATGTAAGGTCTGTGTCCAGCGAGAGCAGCTGCAGTGTGGTTCCACGAATGCCCGTGGCTTCCCCCTCGGGAAGGCCGAACAACACTATAAAATAGTTTGGGAGAAAGCACACGGAGTCCCACATTTCCGTAAATATATCACATCTTCCAAATATATGTAAGTATATATGTGTATATTGTATACAAATATACTATATATGAATCTGGCAAGTTTCTGAAAACACTGTAAAACCTGACAGGACGCTGGCGTTTTGAAGCGGTGTATCATTTCAGTCATTTTATTTTCTAGTATAGTTTGGACACTGGGGAAAAAAATCTACACCTCAATTTTTGTTAATTTTCTTGGAAAATGTCCCTTCCTTTGCGTGTACGTTATACCATGACCCAGTTATGTATGTCCTGGGCTCCTCTGATGAGTGTAACTGCAGAGCTGGTGGGGAAGAGTTCGCCTCAGACGTGGGATCTTGAGCAGATAGTGGAGTTGGGGAAATGGGCCTGCAGACGAAGCTGGCGGTAAGAAAGTAAGACAGAAGCAGGGCTTCTATGTACACACTGGTGAGGCGCCACGCCATTTGCCTCTTGGGCCTTCGGGAGCTCGTCAGTGTCTAGGAATCTACTCTGGATTTAACACATAATTTGAATTTGAATCTGCGGCATGGAGAGTGAAACCTCACCATTGCACACTTAAGAAAACCAAGCGGGAGTCAGGATAAGAGAGGTTTATCGTGGCTGAGTCCCAGGGAGACACAGCTTCGCCACATGAAGGGGCTGCGGCACACGCAGGTGGGTGGGGGGCCCCGCTTTATTAGCTTCTTGTCGTGCTGCTAAGCAGCTCTTGTTACATAACAGAGTGAGTCATATGGTCCAGGGTTGCTGCTCAGATAACCTAAGGAAAATGGTGGTTTTACTCTTCCGTGGTGTGGACCGAAATGTTAAACAAGTGTCATCAGCATTTTACACGTCCGAGGGACCCATCTGCCCTCATGTTCTCATGTTTCCCGGTGTGTGCTGTGAGGGGTCTTCAGATTAAAGATGAATCAAAGCAAGCCAGTTCTCTAAGTCTTGGACTAGAAATCCGTGTCTCTCTGGACATCATCCAAGTGCAAATGTAGCACAAATTGCCTTTAAAAATTAATAAGTCACAAAAGCTATGGGCTAAGCTTAGGCTGCCTTGAGAAGATAAGTAATATAAATATTGTAGAGTCAATTTTTAATAATCTGTGGCATGGGATTTAAGCACAAGAGAAAACATTTAGCAATTAGGCAGGAGCATTTGGTGCATGATTAGATGTGAATAATAATATTTAAAGGCCTCGAACCTTACGTGCTGGCAGAAACCATTATCTTAGGTTCCAGTCTCACACATGGCACTGCTCACACCGTGTCTTTGTCTAATGAGCTGCTGCCTTGAGATGGTCATATCTGAGCAGTTACTTTTATAAGTGTTCTTACATTGACAGCTATGTGTAAAGCTGACAAGAGGTAGCAGACAGATGTTTGATGAGGGATTGTCAGACCAGCACAGTCATGGAAAATAATATAATTAGACCCGTCACTAGGCTGGTAACCAGCAGTCGGGAATATTTATCTCATTATCGAGACAGCACATTTACATCTGAGGGGATTTTATTATAAGAGGTTTGTAGGATTTGAAGTTAAGGCTAATCTCACTACTCTATCTACCAAATAGAAGCCCAGCCTCTGGGCTACGGTTTTTCACGATGAAGAATAAAATCGCTGATGGTTGATGGCAGGTCCTCATCTTCCAGAAAGAGGCATCAACATAAAAGGCAGGGGTAATGAAACAGTCTGACTGAAAAGTAGAGAGAGAGGACACTGTGTTCTCAGATGCGAGGGTCGGCCGCTGCAGAGAACATACGCTCAGCACCCAGGATGGGGATTCTGCAAAGGGAAAATGGGCAAGACGCTGAAATTCTGGAGGTCTGTGCCAGTTTGCAGCTGCCAGGGCCAAAGGCAAAGGAGAATCCAGTCCTGCAGACCCAGGAGCCAAGTGTTCTTTGCCGTGTGGACCTCGAAGTTGATGTTTTCCCTGGAGTTTGCATTATGCCTCTGCGTGAGTGAGTCTGTCCATAGAGAAGAGGTGGAGATGGAAGACGCAGTCTCTGGGTTACCCAGCTCTCCAGCCTCCAACCTGAGCTCGTTTCTAGCCCTGGCTTAGGGGAGGCCCTGGCCTCCAGGAGGGGCACAGAAGTCCCCATCCCCCACCTCCCATCAGAGTGCTGAAGCCCCCATGAGGACAAGTCCCCTTTCTGCTCAGATCCCTGCAACTGGCTCTGGCCCACCTCGCCAGCTTTGACCCCCACGTCTCCTCTGTGGTCTCCACCAAAGTTAGAGTTCCCAGTGCACAACAGGGGCTCCTGGCTTCATGCTGTGGCGCACATCCTGTTCTCCTCCCCTCCAAGGATTGCTGCCTTCCTTCTCTTCTCCACTAATCTGAATCCACTCACCCTTAAACCTGTTCAATTCCTGTGTCCCCCCATGAGGAATTCCAGGAGCTTTACAGATACCTCTCCGTCCTCTTCACTCCTGGAACATTCATGGGCTGCAGCCCCAAGCCAGCCTCATACGGTGCTCCGCGATGGCAGGAGCTCACGTGCGCTCACTGTACTCAAGGCGACACTGTGCTTCCTGAGGGGAGGCGGGCTGTTCTTGACTCACCTGTGCCTCCCTCCTAGTGCTGGGTGGGGTCCTAAGTATACACTAGGTCCTCGATTGATCTTAACTGAGAAGTGCAGCAGAATATTGAATGTTTCCATGTGACTTTAAGAGTAAGAGGAGTCCAGGGGGTACCTGACTACCTTGTCCACCTAGTGGACACCATCGTCTGTCCAGGACAAGGATCAATGCCATGCATTCCAAATGGGAGTCTATGTTAGAGCCGTGCTTCTAAAGCTCAGGAGAGGCGGAGCTCCCTGCAGCCTGGGGTGTACTGGCTTGTGACAAAGCTCCATGCTCTAGTGGGCTGTTTACAGATGACCTTCATGTGGCACCGGGGAGTTCCACCAAGGTTGGTCTGATTTTCCTGGATCACATCCTAGAAAGATCCAGACATTGCAGTGAGGCCAGCTCCTCGACATGCTCACTTGGTGCACACGGAGCTCAGCCCTTTGCATTTCATAGCAGTGCATCAGGAGATTGAAGACAAGAGAGAGACACCAATACAGACACACATAAATAAATAAATAAATAAAAGGCACAGATGGGGCATGGACAGTTTCTCAGTGCTTATTCCATATGATAGAACTCAACACATCTGGTCGGCTATGAAAAGCATCTTTCTACTAATTTGTTTGTCAGTATCCATTGAGAGGACGATCTGTCATCCTGTCGTATTTTGGGCGCCACGAGATGTTTGAAGACAGGGCTAGCCACAGATTGGAACTGTGGCTGCCTGGGAGTTGGTGGTGGAAATCACCAGCTGTTCTGAGTAACATCAACTGTGATATTTTTAAAGCTGAGATTTCTACCTAACCTCTCCAAAGACATAGCAGCTGCATGGAGAAAGCTAATCACTGTAGCGGGAGAATGAATCTGCCCCTCCTCTGTCCTGGTGCGTGAGTGTGCCCATGTGCGTGACTGTGCATGTGCATGTCCAGCCCTTATTACTGGCTGGAAAAACAACAGGACGGGAGGCAGAGAGCAAAGAGAACGGGACTCCTATCTCGCTCCCGGGTGCCGTAAGGCTTTCTGGTCAAGGGAAACAGCGTCACTCTGTAATTTGTCTTGGTCTGCATAGGCAAGAATTGAGATTTCACTGCGTCGCTTCATTTGCTCTCGTGGCAGTGGGTGATGTGGTCACAGCTGCCCCTCCTCCGCCTCCTCTCTACCTCATCCACCACCTGCTTCATTTATTACACGAAATGCCATTCATCTGTTTACACTTTCATCTTCCTGAATAAGTTCTAATCTTCCCAGAGACTTTGCTGTGTCCTGGAACACAATAGATGCTCAAAACATGTTATTTGGATTGAATTAATTTAACTTCCTATCTTCCGAAGCAATGACGTGTGCCAGTCTGGTAAGCCTCATGTGCTGCCCTTCCGTGTCCCGAGCCCGTTGCGTGTCCCTGTCCGCTGACTCACCCAGCAGGCCGTGCAGCAGCCAGTGTGGGCAATCCTAAGTTCTTTATCCCGTGGGTCTCCTGCGAACGGTCAGGGTCTCTTAGAAGGACAGCCTTCCTGTGTTGGTGTCTTCTGAGGTCTGGTAAGTTGCCGACCAGCGAAGGTTCGCTTTGCTCTTGATTTGGTGACCATTCACTACCTCCCTCTCCCTTACTTCTACACTTGTGGGTGGATTTTTCTGTAACCTGAGTTGTGTGACTAAGCTGGATATTTCAGTGTCCATGAAGACCTCATGGGCATGTAGCACGCATGCTGGCGTAGACTAGCAAACACTGACTGCTGCCCAAATCAGAGCCTTCCAACATAACTCAGCCCTCAGGAAAGGGGGCAGCCCAGCATGGGGTGGAGAGGGGGCGGGCACACCCCTGGAGGGGTGTTATTCGGAAGTGCTGAAACAGGGCTTAAAGCTGCTACATGTTCTCTCCCCGTGTTCCGGTGCTTTTGAGTGGTGTTGATTTCTCAGAAGGTTGTGTTGATGTTTTATACTTGATCTAAAATGACAAAACTAATACCGAGAATGGGAATCAAGATCTGATGTGTGAAAGTCTGTGGCTTAAGAAATGGTGGTATTTGGGCCCCCGGGTCAGTGGTACAAGGTCAGACCGATGACCACCCCAGGCCACGGACTCCAGGGCGTGGTCATCGGGAGCGACTGCATGGTTCCCTGGAATGTGTGCTCCCTCATCTCTAACAAAGGAGGTGTTTCACAGCAGAAAATAAACAAGGAAAAATCTACCATACTCTGGACATCCACCTTTTAAAATCCTTTCCTTGTTCGTTTTATTTCTCTTTGCCATTCTTCTCCTATGGGATGATTCAGGGAACTGCTAAGACCAACAAGCACACGTACCCATTTTTACAGGTTGGGATGAAGATGGAGGTCTTCTCCTGCCCCCAAACCCTGTGAGTCCTCCAATTTGTCTTGCTCTCCAATCGTAGGGCCTCTGCTCCAAGCCAACACCTGAGCAGGAAGGGGCTCTTTGTTAAATTTAATACATGGAGGCAGGAAAAGCCCACGGGTCCTCGGTGCTGAGGCTGGGGGAGCCATGCCCTGGCTATCAGGGTGGGAAGCCACCGAAACCAGCGAGGCAGGATGTGCAGACAGGTCATTCCTGGCTGACCCTTGCTGCCCATACTGCGACCATCTGTACTTTACACATCCTGGTTCTCCCAGCAGCCGAGGGCAGAATCTTAAGCAGGTGGTTTTGTATGGGCGACATACAGAGGTGGCCAGCAATCTAAGGCACTGCTCAGTCCTCCAGCTCGCCTATCCTCACACCCTGTGTTCCCAGGAGGCCTCTCACAACGGTGCCGCCTCTGCTCTTCCCCATGCACACAGTCAGTTATTCACTGTCCCGGGTTCCAGAAGCTCCTCCCCATCGGGGATGTCCACACATGTCACAGCAATAAGGGGGACAAGCAAGCAGAGAGATCCTCCCAGCAGCCCTGTGGGGGAGGCACTGTTACTCCCGTTTTGCAGATGAGACACTGAGACGGCGTTATTTGGGGAGTGTCGCCCAGCTACCAGGTGCCTGTTGGGAGAAACACCAGGTGGCTTGAATCGAGATCTGGTTCTTTGTCCATTGTACCTCACTCGCTCTAACATAAGGGGTATTCTGACCCTCACTTGAGTTTTCTTCTAGGAAGGAAGTTCTGTCCTGTACAGAGCTCCCAATTTCTGCATTCTTCTTCAGCATGCCATGGCTGGCATTTGCCATGGGAGCCAGGGCTCTATCCTGGGGTGCTGTCTGTGCCTTTGTGTGTAGTCAGAAGGGTGTGTTTTGTGGAAGACGATTTGCTTATGGCCTCATTTCATCAAAAAAAGAAAAACAGCTATTTGCTTACCTTGATATGGTCGTTTCTCTACAGAGGTATAGCCCAGGTCAGTTATAATGGAATCATAATAAAATAGCAGACGTAAGTCTCAACATATCTATAATTACATTAAGTGTAAATGGTCTAAAACATAACTTAAACACAGCAACTGACAGAGTGGATTTAAATGCAAAATAAAACCATGATCCAACACTATGCTGTCTATATGAAACTCACTTAAATCGCAATGGCATAGATAGATTAAAAGTAATAGTATAGGAAGAGGTACCATGTGACTACTAATTACAGTAGCAGGAGTGGCTAGAGTAAGATCAGATAAACTAGACTCCATAGCAAAGAAAGTTACTATAGACACAGGGAAATTACATGATGGTAAACAGATCAGTCCACTGGGAGGACATAATTATCCCAAATGTGTATACGCCAAACGCAAAGTATCAAAATATATGAAGTAAAAACGAACAGGTAGACTTGAAATGAGAAACAGACAAATTCAGTTACAGCTGGGGGCTTCCACACCCCAGGGTCAGCTGTTGACGGAACCACCAGCCTGAAAGTCAGCAAGGACACAGGAGAGCTGAACCGCACCATCGGCCAAGAAGAGCTAATTGACATTTCTACGCTTCACCCAACAGCACGGAACACACGTATTTTTCAAGTGTCCATGGAACAATCATGATAACAGACCGTATACTGGACCATAAAACAAATCTCAACAAATTTCAACGAGTTGAAATCATAGAGAGTGTGTTTTCTGCTCATGATGAAATAGAGTTAGAAATTAGTAACATAAAGACACCAGGGAAGTCTGCAAACACACGGAAATTGAACAGCACATGTTTAAGCAATCCATGCATTAAAGAGGAAGTCTTGAAGGAAAAACATTGAAGTAAATAAAAATGAGAATATGACATCTCAAAATACATAGGCTGCAGCTAGAGCCACGCTAGCAGGGAACTTCATAGTCCTAAATGCTTACATTAGAAATGAAGGAAGGTCTCAGGTCAATAGTTCGGTTCCTATTTTAAGAAACCAGAAAAAGAAGAGAAAAATAAACCCAAAGCAGAAGGAATGAAATAATAAACAGAAGAAATCAGTGCAATTAAAAATAGAACAATTGATGAAACAAAATGGTTCTTCAAAACATAAATGTAAAACTGATAAGCATCATGCAACACTGAGAGATAAAAAGAGAGAAAATGCAAACCACCAATCTCAGTTGGATTTTGTTATTAATTATTGACCTTACTGAGTTGTCTGGGGTGGAGGCCCGGGCTCACCACGTAGACCCTCGAGGGCAAGGATGGGTCTTGTGCTCACTCTCTTTATCAGAACCCAGCCCAGCAATAGGGTCTCCACAGCAATTTTTGGAATGAATGAAGAAATGGTTGAGTGAACAATTTTAAAGATAATTCTAGGTAGAGATGAACCTGGAAACAAAGAACAGGCAAACGCCCCCAAGTCCCTGCCATCTGAGGACTTCTACATATTCAGCACAACCTTAAAAGTGTACCATTTATCCTCCATCTGGTCCATAAAGAATTCAAGTCGGCATTGCAACTACAAGGTAAGCTTTTGAGACAGTGACCAGCCTAGTCAAAGAGGGAATAAAACAGGAGAGAGGAGGTGCGAGAGAGGCGGGCGCCAGCTGGGGCGCAGCAGGGGCCCGCGTTACGGTTCTCCTGAGTTGCCGCAATTTGAGCTGAATGGGCCACATGTTTTCCACAGAGGGCAGTGCAGGACTTTAAAACATCTAAAACACCTGCTCTTACTGCTCAGTGAGCCCGACTGGAGACCATGTGGTTTGTGATGGACTTTAAAGAGGGAAGGGCAGCAACTAATGTTCCCCGGACGTGGATTAAAATACTACGGCACCCAGGACTCTCCTCAAGAATCTCATCCAGATTCTCATAATGATGCTGTGAGGAAAATTATTCCCGCTTTCCAGACGTGGAAACTGAGGCAATGAGGTTCATTTGACCAAGTTCACAAGGCTAGGTAGCTGGTCAGGGGAGGGTCCTGATCCAGCTTTGCCCACCTCCACGGCTCAGGACCTTCCCCAAGACCACCTCCCACCAACTGTGAATTGGGGTTAGTGCAGCTGCCCCATCACACCGATGGGGAATTTTCCAGAAGAAGAGTCCAGAAAGCTTGACATACAGCACCGAGATAATTTAAAAGATGGGTAGTGGGCAGCTGTATTTACATCTGCAGAATGTCTGGACAATTTAAACGATCCTTCGGGAACTTTAGTAAGTCTCTAAATACATGTGTAAGTGCATTTGGAAAATGAATAGAATGTCCCCTCAGGTGGGCCTCAGTCTACCTACACCACGGCTGTTACTCTGGTTGTTGTTTTCTTGCTGACTGCAGTTATTTAACACTTGACAGGTGGGCACGTGTCAGGCAGCTATTAACGGGCATGGCTGTCCTACTATTATTTAGGTACTGATGTTTTGTAATCAGAAGGAAAACAATAATGTTAAGAAGGTGTTGGGTTTGGACTAAACTTTGACTGAAAGCTGATAATGAGAGAAATTTGAGAGACGGCATATGCAGGTGAATTAACAGAGACGGGTAGTAGAAACCCCACTTAAGTGTAGTTTGGAAATATTTTACTTGTTGCTCTTTTTATCTTTTTGAATGAATATATTCTGCAACCGTCCACCCCAGGTTTGCTCTGTGCCAGGGTTCAGCTCCCGCCGGAGATGCAGAGGCGAGCCAGACATGGCTCTGCCTGCGGGCTTGCGGCCAGATAGGGTGACAGTGAGGACAGTGTCCTATGCTCCTGGAGTCATGGGGGGCACTGAGAGTACAAACGGTTGGTAGGCCGCACGTGAGCCACCCTGGCTGGAGGACCAGGGATGCCTCCCCCAGGAGGGGTGACCTGAGGGGTGGAAGGGCAAGGCCGGCAGCCCTGGAGGGACCAACGAGAGGTGGCATCCAAGTCATGGCCCTCACGGGAAAGTGATTTGAGGAGCTTTTGAAACTTCAATGCTCACAGGTTATTTCTGGCAGAGAAAGCTCAGGAAAGGGAACAGAATCTCTGCAGAGAGCTCCCTGCCCCGCTGAGTGCCTCCTCAGCTGACTGTGGGGCTGCCTGTGCGCCTGCACTCGTGAGCCATCTTCCCCTGGTCTGGCTGCAGCACTGCCTTCACTCAGGAGTGATCCAGTCTCCCTGCTCCCAGCACGAGATGGGGAGACACGCCACAAGGATGGGCTTTGGAGAAGGCTCCAGCCTGCACATCATTCACAGTAGGAACTGTAGTAAAATATATGCAATAATGTCTTAAAGAAATGCCATTTCATAGGAAGGGGAGGGAGAGCCTTTATATTGAAGCCACTCCAGCCAGGGCATGCTGCTAATGATGACACCACTGTCTCTCCTTGGCAATGTGACTTATTAGCAAACAGATGAGTTGAATGCAATTATCTACAAACTAGAGAAGTCAGGAGGGTATTTTAGGTTCAAATCCCAGTCATCACCTTTTGTGATATAACTTCATTTTATAATAGAAATGACTCTTGTAGGGTTCCCACTGTGTGCATGTGCTCACAGTGAATAACAGTGTATATACAGCAACTCCTCAGAGCAACGCTTTAATTTTTTTTCAACTGCTATTCATTTTCTAAAATTTTATAACACGGAGACTCATAATGAGGCAAACCAGTGATTTCCTGACAGCTATTATTTTTTTATTCCTTTTGTAATTAGCCCAGATCACTTTTTGTCTTAAAGGAACCCTTTACTGATTTTTAACAGTCACATTTATTTCTTGTGCTCCAAAGCTGGTAATGTGGGCTTAAAAGGCAATTATGTCTGGCTTTTCATTCAAAAGCTACTTGATATCACAAAAGATAGTATGTGACAATGTTAGTATTAGAGCTGGTTTATTCTTTATAGAATACTTTGTAGTAGCGTAAGTACCTTTAAAATAAAAAAGAGCACTTACATTTTGAACACTTAATTTTTGTTTGCTAAAATTGCCACCTTCCAAAGCTTTTAGGGAATTGAACATTAAAAGGTGTTAATGCACACAGATGCATCTAAATTTCCCTTGGGGAGAAGCTACCCTAGCTGCCATTTTGAGTTTTACATTTCTCGAAATGAATGATTTCATTTAAATAGAAAGGTCTTATTTTCCATGATGAAAATTCATCTGCTTCATGTAACTCTGGAGCACCTTGATTTATTATGGACTATGTTCTCTTTCAATGAGAATATTCTTCTAAAGGCATTATGCAAGAATCCTTGTATTTCTTACTCTTTGGCATTTTCTATTAATCTTACTATATCTGTGTTCATGCTATTTGGTTAAAACATTAGAAATATATAGTACTTACATATTTGGATAAATACAATTGCCAGAATTAATACACTCTGTTCACTTGGGCGAGCCGTCTATCTCATGCCATTAGCTGTGTTAGGGACCCTTAGAGGATGAGGAAGCATTTTTTGCTGGAGAGAAGGCAGATACTGGGGAAATTCTTTGTCAGTTCTCAAGGAAAAATGCATAAAGCTTGTTAAAATAAATTTTAGAAATTGTTTTTGTAGAAGATTAAGTAAGGACAATTTTTGCTGTGAAAATGTATACAGATATATATACATCATATATGTATATCTAGTAATTTATACATATACACATAGTGGTGGTTTATGTACAGGTGCAGCTCACATATGTTTATGGTACATATCTATATGGTTATAGTTCATGCTTACATTTACAGTACACATGCTGTACTTTAGAAGTTGCCCTCAAGCAAAGACATTTATAGACAGACACACAGCCGCCGGTTTATAAGCAACGGAAATTGGACAGTCTCCTCTGAGCATCATTTGTGTGCCTGGCACTGTGATGATGTAAAAGATGCTTATCTAAAATATGTGTTGAAATAAAGAGCTGTGCCTACTTGGGGTGCCATGTCAGGAAGTGGAAACTTAGACTTTTGTATCCCTGTGAATGCTCTGCATGGCCAGAAACGCAGTCTGCCAAGTCAACCTGTCCCCAAACACCAAGCCAGCTCTCGCTTCTCACCCAGGTAAGGGTGACTGTGGCTCCAGCCAATTGGATATTTTCTATCTGTCTCTTTCTTGTTCTTTATTCATCATTCTATAAAAGCTTCCTGCCTCTGGCTGCATTTTGTTCTCCAATGGAAACCATCCACCTCATGAACTATTACAGTTTACATCACCTGAATTGTCTTCTTTAATCATTTTTTCAACAGATTTATGAAATATCCCCTGCCTTTAAGAAATTTGAACTTGGAGATAAGATGACTCACTTGAGCAAGTTGGAAAATTGTTAATGGCAAGAGAAATGTTAGGAAGGGGGGCATCTGAGTGCACTGAGCACTGGGAAAGACATCAGAGAGGCCTTGGGGGAGGCAGGAGGTTTGGACAAATGTGCATTCTGTGGGCAGGCAGCACTTCAGGCCCGAGCAGAAACCAGGAACAAAGACTTGGAGGCAAAACTTGACATGGAGTGTGCAGGAAAATGGACCAAAGGTAAGATGCATGCTTTAATTTGAATAAAAAAGAGCCAAAATAATCCTATTTAGCTGTTCTGAACAAGGTTTCTATCTTTTCTTTTTAATGTGAGATTTTTGACTTGAGACCTTATTTTTTATACATCTATGTGTCAATAGCCTCGGGAAACCCACCTCACTCATGAGACCAGATTTCCATGTTTATAGAAATGGATTGGGTTCTGGTAAAATTATGCACTTTCACTTTTAGTTTCCCACAGCCTCACTTATTTGTAGCCCTTCCAGGGGCTGCTTTGTAGTAGTTTCCTAAGAAATGGCTAATGTCTAATGTGAATCAACCAAGATCATGCAACACTCCAGCCCTAGGCAAACCATGAACCAAATATTAATTGCAAAACACTCCCTGGTGAGTTTTCCAGAGTCCAGTAGAAGAAATAAGTGGGATACCAGGGAATGGGAGTCTGTTTTAAACCAAGAAATGAGGTCTTCAGGGGCACAGGAGCTGAGAGAATCAGGTGTCACACTGTTTCTCATGCTGCAGTTGGCCATGGAAGACCCAGCAATGAAGGTTCCTGTGCACAACCTGCAGAGGTGTTCTGTGATCACACTTTCCTTGTATGGTCAGTGGCAGACCAGTTTTGCAGCTCTTTTGATGCTATCAGCTGGATCATGTCCCTATGCACAACTGTCAGGTAGACCAGATGTCAGCTTTTGGATCTGTGCATTAGATGCCTGGTTTCATTTGCTGATGAGTAGTTAATCACTTCTGCCTCTGACTTGCCTTTTTTTCGTTCTGTTAGAGAAGAATACTCAGAGGAAAAACAGTAGGAAAAGAAATATATTTAGAAAATCTTTTTCCTCCAATAAGCTAAGTGGTCTGAAAAAAAATTGTTTTTTGGGAAAGCAATGTTCCTCTTTGCTGCTTTCATTATTTCTCTTCATATGCTCTCCTTGTAACATGTACTTTCCAGCATGTGAAAGACAGAAGCATTTGTGGGATTAATCTTTCAAAATAAAGAAGTAATACCCCCAAGACAGGTGGTGCAGAGAGTTCATTGTTTTCATACAGCTCTTATTTTTGAGGACAATTCTATGAATGACCATAATAGCTGACATCGTTTTCCTAAGCCCTGCGCCCAGATCTCAGTGAGCTCTTCATTCAGTCCTTCTTGTTATCTAGTATTACTCTTCATTCCTCACACAGGAGGTAAAGCCAGTCATTTTTATTTATTTCCATGAAATTTTAGGTTGTACTTTTCCCCTCCAATCTATTACTGTTGTAATAATCAAAAGGAATTTTAACATTTGCTGGGGTGTTGATGCTTCATTGATGCTAAGTAACTTATACGGATGGTTTTCTTTAACTTTCAGAGTTGACATTGATAACAGCATTTTATTTCTCTGCTTTATGCAGATGAAGGAATTGAGCTCAGAGAAATTAAGTATCTTGTGCTAATTCTATTATTCTGAATTCCCTTTTTATACTGTGGAAATAACAAGAAACATTCCTTTGACTTTTTGTTGTGACTCAGTTCATCAGTGAATGGCGTGGATTCTCAACATATTGTCCCTAGTTAACGGTGCAAAAACAACAAACTTCAGATAAATGGCAGGTTGAGTTTTAAGCAACGCATGCTAAAAAATTCTTGAAATAGGATCTTTCTATCTCTTTCTCATAACTATGTAGTTAAGTACCCCATGGAGATATATTACACTGATGACATTTAAATCATATAACTGAAAAATATCTAGGTTACATAAATTTTCTGGAACAGCTTTTCTCCTTACTGTCGGTGATCACCAGGTTTCTCTTGTCTTCCATGAAGCCTGTGGGATCAGAAAAGGGCTGAGCGCCCCTCTCTTGGCGGCGAGGTCTCCTAACACCCTCCCATCAGATTTCATCCCAGGAGCGTTGCTCCGTGGTTTCATGGTTTACTCTAAATTTTAACATTTCTCTGTGTCAGTGTGTGTTAACATTTCTTGTTTTAGTACTAAGCTCATAGCATAGGGCTGTGGAAGAGGGCCTGGCAGTGCTCGAGGCTGATCTGAAAAAAGAACACAGAAAACCAACCATTTCCATCTAATAGCTGCTCTGTCGGTTCAAATAACGACAGTATTATTCTGGGCTTCTGCCTTGGCTGGCCTACTGACAATAAACATTTTTATAAAATGAGAGACTTAGTAGCTACCCTCTTGAGGATAAGGCCTCCTGCTTATGAAATTAAATGAAAAGATCAATAAGAACCCAGTCAAACATTATATTGTATGTGATAAAAACAGAGAAAGTAGAAAAAGTTCAATTTAACACTTTCTTTTTTCTTACAAAACTTGGAAGGATAACAGAATTCTGACCTCACATAAAATAGAGATGGGCCAAGAGAGACCCAGGGGGCATCCTCATGAACTGAGTGGGCAGCCGTGAGGAAAACAGACAGGAACGTGGGCCAGTGCCACCAGCCTTCCGGACAGCGCGTTGACGGTGCTGAGGCAGTGACGCACAGGGGCAGCGCCTGAAGCTGGGCAGGGCCTGAAGCTGGGCGGGCGGTGGGCAGGCCGGCAGGTGTGGGGAGCCCAGAAAGGAGCCCTTCCCAGGGGAAGCCAGTGCAGAAGGGTCCGGGGTTCCCTGAGGGAGCAGAGGCCCCGGGCAGGCGCCCCCTGCTGGGTGCCCCAGGCCGTGCTTGGGACGCACCTTTGTGAACGGGAGCCTGTCCCCAGAACCGGCAGGGCACTGGTGCTGCCGAGCCTTCTTGCCATTTGGTGTCCCTCTAACCTGTCTGCTCTGCCCCCTTCCCTAGGGCGCGAGCTAGTTAGTCCCTGTGTGTTCACGGTATACTCCGTCTGTTAGCCCAGCATCCTCTCTGGTCTGCCATAGGTAGTCACTCCTTAGGGTCCTCTGGCAAACAGACTCTGTATTTGTGCTGCATCCTGCAGGACGTGCTGTCCAGCTCTCGGAGCATCTGTGCGTGGCCGAGAGAAATAGGGCTGCTATTGGATGGGACAGTGCGGAAGGTGACCGACGGGGCTCCCCAGGAGGTGTTCAGTGCTGGAGGGCAAACATAACACAGGTGACGACCTCATTAGCCTTTTTTGGGTACCAGCCTCAGGTCAACCGTGCCGCGCCTCTTGTCACATGTGGCTGGTGCACAGGAAGGCCAGGTTTTCGGTGGACGTTGTCCCTGCGCTTCTCGCTCACACATCAACACTGATGCAAGTGAGACTCCATGCGGTTCGCCAAGATGTTGGGCTGTAGGATGGGGGTGCCGGGGGCAAAGGGGAAACGTGAAACACTGAACTAATAACGCCTCCTGCTGTCCTGGAGCAGGACGGGCTGCCGAGAATAAGGTCGTGGGCTGCTCTCCCACATCCTGGACAGAATTTCTCGGCTGAGTCATTTAATCTCTTGGGGCCTTTGGTTTTCCATTTCTGGAATGGAAATATTATTATTATTGTTATTAGTTTTATTGTCATTATTGCTTCTGATGGTTGTGAGGCTCGGACTTGGCCAGCTGTCCAAGTAGTACATACATGTGGCACCGTCGTGACAAGCACGCATGCGCAGGGCCGGCAGCAGCCGCAGTAAGACCCGTGCCTCCACTGGGCGCTTCCGCGGGAGGGGCGGCTGCTACCAGCCCGTTGCATGTCCTTATCCGTCTGATGTTCGTGAGGTGGATGTACTGCTATTACCCCACTTCACAAGTGAACAAACAAGCAAACGAAACACTTCACACCCGCCAGGAGTGAGTGATGCGCCCAAGGTCACATAGCTGGTGAGTGGCACCTGGTGGCGTGGCCCTGGCGTGCCTGGAGGTGTGCAGGGCTTGGGGGCGTGGTGGCCGAAGACGCCGGCTTGCTTTGCTGTCAGTTAATAGCCGTCTCTCCAGTGAACATAACTTAGCTGGTATAGAGTTTGTCCATTTGTTTTAAAAAAACGTATTTTCTGTCTTACAGCATTCTCTGAGGGTGACGCGTTACTGTGTGTGGGTTTACCTCTCTGTGCCTGGTACCAGCAGATTTTGGTGAATGGAGCTTTCTCCTGTATTATGCCCTCATTTTTGTTCACTCCCTAGTACTCCATCAGAGTTCTTGACTGACACCTGGGGAGGGTCGATTGTCTTGGAATAGTTTCCACCCATGCAATTGTAAATGTTCTGTTTCATTCCTCCCTTTAATTTAATTATAGCACTTGGTTTCTTGAACCTTATGACTTCATTAAGGAAATATTTGAAAATCGATTATTTAATCACTTAATTGTAAAACTTGAATGGAACTTCTTAGTTAATTAAAGCTAGTGGGCAAGAGTTGAATCACGATTTTATATGCCAGCTTGACTTGGAGCACTTGGTGGTGGAACGGAAGCAGATGCCTTTGGGGGAGCAGGCAGGTCAGAGGGCACAGGGCAGAGCACCATGTGGGGCAAGCTGGAAGCTGGGTGGGGCAGAGGGGATGCCTCATCTCAGAGGACAGCAGGGCACCTGTTCTGTCCCTGCGTATTGAGGTTATCCTGGAAAAAGTCATGGAGACTCTTTGGAAGTTAGTCTCCTCTTCTATAAAATGGGATTTTTATACTTCTTTCCAGAAGGTGTTGAGAATCAAAGGATTTTCACAGACAACAGTCAGCCCAGCCCTCAGAGGCTACAGATGTGCTGTTGGCCACCTGTGCCCCAAATTCATATGCTCACAGCTGACCCCAGAGCGACAGGAGTGAGCTGGGCTTTAGGGAGGGAGGGGGCGGTCCGGAGTGTGGGGCTCCGGGAGCAGGACTAGTGCCCTTATAGACACGCAGACCTCCCTGTTTGCCCCTCCCCAGGTGAGAACACAGCAAGGAGATGCCATCTGTGAGCCAGGGGGTGGCCTCACCAGACGCCGACCAAGCTGCCGGTACCTTCGTCCCGGGCTCCGCCTGCAGGGCCACGAGCGAAGCCCGGCCAAGCCAAGGCAGGACGGCACCACAGTCCCGGCAGAGCGGGGCAAGAATGCACGAGCCCAGCTGTGCAGCTTCCACATTTTGAATGGAAAGAAGTCATATTGGTTTGCTTTAAAGAGAGTGAAAGTCAAAATACAGGCTAAAACTGATGTTCTCCATCTGTCAGAGGGGAGAGGTGAGCATACGCTCTCTGACATGTGATGCACGAAATACAGATGTTTGAAGCACACGTGAGCTGTGTTGCAGAACATGTATGGACATGTATGACATTCCCTGGGAAGAGGTGAGGGAAGGCCAGCTCGGGCTGACGCTCTCTCTACCTCTGTAACACAGTTGGGAGCGGGACGTGGGGCATGGCTCCCTTTGATTTAAGTGATTGGGGATGAGAAGGAATCGAGGCCTCTGGTTGCTGCTGAGCTACGCAGGGGCCCTGGAACCAGAAGAGCAAATGCTGGCTGCGGGACCCAAGCCCAGAACGGTGCCGGCCGCAGGGTCTGCTCAGGAACTGCACAGAATCCCTGGGAAGCCACAGTGGCAGCACCTGGTCATCCACGCATTTCAGGGGAACCAGGAACCACGGTAAGGGGTAAAGGAGAGCTTTTGAGTGAACTTTCTAGGGCCATATAAGGTGTGGTGTTCCAGTGAAGTAGCTGGAATGTGTAAGACATACAAACCCAGCACAACCGGGGTTTCTAGTTTCCAACTGCGGGAGCAGGGATGTTAAGCATGGGAAGCTCTTGGAGACTAGCTTGTCTGAGCCCCTGTCACCGTGCTGGTGGTCTGTGCAAACTCTCCCAAGAAAATACCCAGCGGAGGCATTCACTCAGGTAGAATAAAAAAGAGGCTGTGGTCATCTTGATGACATGTGTACCATGTATATCAGTATTTATAAATTGTGCTATTACAGATGTGCTCCTTATCATAGGCCATCAGACCTCAGTTCAGCTCTTGAATGCACACACATTAGAGAATGAGACACCACACTGGCTCACTGGCGTGGCCAAAGAAGGAAAGAATGAGTGAGTTGGCCAGGAGAAGAGCAGTGGGCATCCTCAGTCTGGCAGGTGCCCGGGGAGCTGCTTAGGAAGAGAGTCATGGCTCTGCCAGTCCACATGTCACTTGAGTATGTTCCCTACAGCATCTCTCATTTGTGTGGTGGGGTATTCTGAATATTAACATAAAACTGGGTGCAATATAAACATCATCTGTAGGAGGGATACACAAGCTTCCACATAATTTGGGGTCTATTATCTACCATCTGTATGAAGTAATTCCATGCACATATAGGTCAAAACCATGTGAAACTAAAGATGTCCTTTAGGGCAGTGGTGGTCAGAGCACTGACCCTGGAGGTGTGCGAAAGCTCAGATCATGGGTTGCATCCGTAGGGTTTCTGACTCAGTAGGCCTGGGGTGGGGCCCAAGGATTGTATTTCATATAAATTACCAAGTGATTTTGATGGCTCAGGCCTGAGGACCACAGTTTGAGAAGTTCTTGCATAGGAATAGATAAAATGATTATTAGCCCAAATTCAAGATAGTGGTCACCTTTGGGGAGAAAGGAAGTCATGTAATCAGGATGGAAGCAAGGCAGAAGGCAGCGTTCTGTTTCTCAACCTAGTGGCAGGTTTCTGTGTATTAATTTTTAAGGGAAAATATTCTTTCATAAACTCTATTGCACCAACATTTTACTTCCCAATTAAGATTAAAAAGTGACTAAGTAGATATTGCAAAATATAGGAAAATTAGTAATATATTAGAAAGGAGAAAGCAGGACCAGAAAAACATCCACTTAATTTTATTATCCCATTCTTCATTTTATTTATCTATGGTTTCCTCTAATGGAATGTGTACTTTCACAGGTGGGAATTTTTTTTTAAGCACCTTAGAATGATCAGTAAAATTTAATCAGAAGGCCACTTGTCAAAGTAAGTGGAAAATGGAATAACAAGAAACAGATTAAATTGATAAAAGAACATGCACCAAGTGCTCTCAAGGTTGGCTCTGGACGCGCTGTGTACACCCGAACATGTATGACCTGTAAGCGCCTTTCTGCAACCAGCCTGCTGGGAACCCAGAGGAGAAGACACCTGGGAACCGAAGGTAGAACCACGGAATTGGAAGGGTGTGGACCAGGAATGAAGCTGCTCTTTGAGGCGGCTCCACTTGGTGCTGCCCGGCTGGGCCCCGCGCCCCCATCCCCCTCCTGGGTGCAGGGAGGCCGGGCTGACATGTGTCTGGCGATGCCCAGGAGAGGCTAAGTCACCTTCCTGAAGGGCACATTCCACCCAAATATTTGGAAAGTACGTCTTGAGTAATTTAACTATTATGGAATTTAAAACCTTACCTGGATAAAATATGGATGTAACATGGAGTGGAATGAAAAATTCACATGGATTTCTAGGAGGCAGCATGAGACCTCAAAGAAACTTTACATTTGCAGCCACCTGGCTGTGGCCTTGGCTCCAGTCCAGGAGAGTTCTGAGCTTGCTTTCCTCTGCTGTTCAGAGTCCTTAAATGGAGGATCCCCATGGACAGAGGACCCAGACCCGCACAAGCCGGGCCACTGGGCACTGTCTTAGCTCTTGGGAGCTCCCGTCTGGTGGATGAAAGGGAGAGGCCTGCCTTCCGCCTGGTGGCATCTGGGCTTAAGGATGTGACCGGCAGATGGCAACAATATTTTGTTAAGATGGGGGACCAGGAATCGACCTGGGCAGCCTCAAAGATGACCACTGAGATAACTCTCATTTCCTATCAGAAAGGTTCACTAATGTTATGTTATTGGCGACTCTACAGGCCCAATTTTTAAGCCCAGTTGGTGACAAAGATTGTTTTTTAGTGACGACGACAGCAAACAGTAAAGTAAGAGCTGAATTAGTCTGCGTATCACATGGCTCTTTTTACTCCCTTTCTCTATTTTAAGAATCTAGAGCCTGTCCTTAGAGCTCTGGAAATTAAGATTAACATAATGGAAACATAATTTGTCAAGTGACAGAGTATCAGATACAATGTGGTCTCTGTGTATCCTCATTGGTTAGGCTTACTTTCCAGGTGAACTTTATGCACCCCTGGACCAGCATGGGCAGTTACCAGTCTCGTGGGGTAGCTACATGCTTTACTTACAAACAAAAGAACAATGGGAAAGAAAACCAGAAAACAAACAGGAAAGAAATGGTGGTACCCCCAGCATACAAGTAAATTGCATCCCAATAAAGCACGTAAGCCTTGTCTTTCCCACGGTCCTCCCGGGATAGTGCGTTCCTACAAGAAGAAAGCTTTGGATGTTCTGGACGTGTGCATGTCTGTGCCTCACACTGGTCAAGGCAGGGCGCTTTCAGCCCTTGGTAGCTGGCTCCGGTCTGTGTAAGACAAAGCCTGTCTATCTCGTCTGAAGTGGCCTCCCCTTGGCTTTGTTTCCAAGCACAATTAGCCCTATATGCTGTTATGAGGACCAGTTGCTTCCCACATTGCCTAGCTCTCTGCCTTTACTCATCATTTCCTTCTGGCCAGTATTCCTTAAATTCTTATTTTTCATACTGGGGTCCTGTGCCTCTTGAGACACTGGTATCTGTCCTTTACAATCTACGTTATCCAGCTATCTGGATATCCACACTATTCAGCCTCATTCACATGTTTAAGCACACTCAGTTTATCCTTAAAGTAAAAATTTAAAGTCACGTATGCATGGATTTTATCCACTGTCTCCCTTCCTACTACAAACTTCTCCTGGGACCACTTTTCTTCTCATTTAACTCCTTCCATGATTCTCTCCAGCAGCAGATCAAACAGCTTTATGCAGAATTCTTAGAGCAGAAATCAGATTCTTATCCCAAGAGAATTCCCAAGGGAGAAGCCTAATGGAGCATACATAAAATAGGTCATTGTTAGCAGAAATTAAAGGTATTATGTAGAAAGAGGAGACCTTAGTCACCTAGTCCTGCGTGCTTTGTGCAAAGTAGTTCCTGCAAGATTGAAATATGGTCAGCATCTCCAGGTCCAATTTCATTTCTATTAGGCCCTCAGCGGCTAAATTAAGAACTTTATGGATACCTAATTTAGATAAACTCTTAACTGTTAACCTCCAATAATGTCATCATTTCACTGAGTAGGAAAGAAAACATCTGGGTGCGTTCAATTAGCCAAGGGCGTGGATGTGGCGTCCTCTGCATTCTAATTGTGTCTCACTGACCTTGATGGGCCACTTCAGTCAAGAAGGAGGGCTCAAGGTCGTAATGTCCATCGTGGAATGGACGGAGCCCTGCCTTCCCGAAGAGCTTTCGTGAGAAGCTCTGTCCTGAGTGCACAGGAGAGCAGAGGGCCCTGCTCTTCACTGCGAGGGAGAAATTCTCTACGCATAGCCTCCATCCTCAGCTGTGAGCCCATTTCTTTTTCTGCTAACTTACATAAAAGACTTACACAAGCTCTGAGAATTAGTATTAAGGTTTCTGCCCTCTTTTTTCCTGCTTAAATGGTGCCCCTTTCTTAGTAACTGTGCTTGCATTTTGGTGCAGGAGGCATGGAAATGGTGTATTGGATCTCTGCTTCTAATGCTCCTGCCTTGGTAATTATTTGATACCAGGGACTCCTCTGGCCCCTCTGAACATGCCTCACATGCTGGCTGGGTGCCCCTCACCAGTCTCCTTCGACCTTTCTTTGACACGGCTTTTGTTGGGTACTTCTGGCTTTCCCCCATTTGAATTTGATCACAAAGAGAACGGAACAAGAAGGGGTTGCCTTAAATATTTTTCTCCAAAAGCAAACTCTCAGATGAGTATTTGAGTGCAGGTGGGTTTATCCTGAGGTAATGTCAGGAGGCCTTGGCGGGAAGATGGAGGAGAGACAGAGCCAATACCTGGTGTGGCCCCTGGGGCTCAGCTCACTGGGACCCCTGGCAGGTGGCACAGAACTTGCCTCAGCAGTCCCACCTGACAGACCAGGATGTAGGGGGGTCACCTGCCACTCCAGCCATCATTGGTTGAGGGTGGCGGCCAGGGGGCAGCCTGATTATCTAGCTGGTCTGTCCGGAGTTGCCAGCTGAGGTTCCTACAGAGGCAGAAGTTGTTATAGAGGGAGGCTCCCGAGCACTGAGCAGGAGGCAGAAATGATGACGTCTGCTAGGTCTCTCTTAAGCCTCTTCAAGAAAAAAGATTTGTGTTCAAATAAAATTTGGAAAATGACTGTATTCTCACATCTCAGAGAGTCTCAACATTTTCTTATTAAATAAGACTCTGAGAAGTCCTATAGTGAAGAAAGAGAAGCCTCACCTGTTTAACTAACATTTTCTAGAAAGAGTTCATGTAAAACACTTTTTCCCCAGGTAAAACCTAGTAATCTTATAAAACACTTTATGAAATGATAACCTAGTGATACAGGTAAAAAAGTGACCCCCCACTCTTTTTGTGCAAAAGATGGCAGAGTACATCTCACCTGGGATGTGTTAGGAATATTCATCCTCCAGGGATGGAGAAAAGCAAATGTGGGCTTTACTTAGTACTGAACATCGCCTGTCACACTGATGTACTGGATGTCTCTCTCCGCAGGACCACACGCAGTTCACAGTCTGACTAGAAGTGGAGTGGACTCCTAGGTCCGTACACGCAGAGGCTGGGGTCTGTGATTGTGCCTGGAGAGGATGCACATGCTGGAAGAGGGAGCTGCAGAGGTGGATGGATGGCCCCTTGGGACATACGGTCACCACAGGAGGACACCCTGCAGAACCAGTCCTCATTCCTCCTCTGTGGCTGACAGGGATGGGCATTTTGGCATTTTGCTTACACCCTTATGGAAAAGAATGACTCTGGATTTTTTATTTTTCAGAGAGAGATCACAGATGATCTCAGCTATTTGATGAAGGACAGAAGCATGAAAAATAGGATGAAAAAATAAGTCTGGCATTGTAGACAATGGGGAGCTGAGGTCCAGGCTTGCCCTGTTGGGTGTTGGCCCCTGGCTGTTTGAGGCGGCACCTGGCCTGCAGGTGATGAGTCTTCTTCAAAGTCAGAATCTCTGCCTCTGTCAGACAACAAGGTTTGCTTTAATCTGTGATGATAACTTTTCAGCTGCAGAAATATGGTGGTATGATGACTTAGCAAATCCAGGCGGATAGTAGATTTGAAAGCACTGGTCCATTGTGACACATATTATAAATCTAAGTCCTTGGTTCACAGAAATCATGTCTGTGTCCCATGTTTGAATAATTGGGAAAAAAAGGTCTGGCTTTTTCTCCTTGCCTTTCTAGTTCTTTTTTCCTGCCAAAAGAATATCTCAGAAATGAAAGTTGATAAGAGTGGTTCTTAAATGTTAACCTGCTTCAGAATCACCTGGAGGGTTTGCTTACCTCCCCCAGAGTGTCTGAATCAGTAGGTCTGAGGTGGATCTGAGAACCTGCATTCCTACAAGTCCAGGTGATGCTGATATCGATGTCAGGACCACACCTGGAGAACTACTGGTCTTACTATCTTGGCCCTTTCCCTGGAGGAATAATGTCAGCACAATAGTGGACCATGTGGATGGATGGCCAGACATAGATGGATGGCCCTGTGGGACACGTAATCATCACAGGAGGTCACGCACAGAACTGGTGCTCTTTCCTCTTCCGTGGCTGACGGGGATGGATATTTGGGCATTTTGCTTACACGCTTATGGAGAAGAAGGACTCTGGATTTTTTATTTTTCAGAGAGAGAGGTCACAGATGATCTCAGCTGTTTGATAAAGGACAAAAGCATGAAAAATAGGATGAAATAATAAGTCTGACATTGTAGACAGTGGGGGAACTGAGGTCCAGGCTCAGCTTGTTTCCCCACAGAAACACCAAATAGACAATGGTGACCTGATTGAAACAGCTCTGTGGAAGCCCTAGAAAGCAATTAAAGTCCACAGCAACTATCAAATGCTCAATACAGAAAAATCCACACTCACAGCAGTAGGAAATTTTGTGGTGGTTTTGCTCACCCTTATCCCTCCCCACCCTGGTGTAGCATGGTAGGGATGGGAAGAAGCCACTCCACCCCTAGTTCCTCCTGCAGACAGAAGAAACAGAATGGAGCTTGGCTGCAGTGTTCGGGCCTGTATGGGGGCTGCCCAAGATTAATTTCTGTCTCACCTGAACCAGAACAACTGTCAACCAATAATTCTATATCCAGCAAAATTGTCCTTCAGAAAGAGGGAGAAGATAAGATATTTTCAGATAAACAAATGCTGATAGAGTTCTTTATCATTAGGCCTGCCCTGCATAAATGCTGAGTTAAGTTAAAATAAAAAGATGCTAGACAGTAACTTAAAGTCATATGAAAATATAAAGTTCCCTACTAAAGATAACTACATGAACAAATATAAAACTCAGAATTATGTAATTTTGGTTTGTTAAGCCTACTTTTCATTCTTTACAGGATTTAATCTATTGTTATGGATACACAATAAATAAAGATGTAATTTGTGGCCTTAATAACATACATACTATATGGAGGCGGAGCAATAAGAGTAGAGTTTCTGTATGCTTTTGAAGCTGAGTTGTCATTAGCTTAAAATACATTGTTACTACTTTAGGATGTTATATGTAATCCCCATGGTAACCATAAAGAATCTATAAAATATAAAAGACACAAAAGGAAGTACATAGGGAATCAAAACATGTCACCATAAAAAGTCAACTGAACACAAAGGAACATAGTAAAGTAGTAAATGAGGAACAAAAAAGTATAAGACATACAGAAAACAAATACAAAATAACAGAAATAAGTTCTCTATAAGTACTTTACATGTAAATGGATTAAATCCCCCAATTAAAAGACACAGATTAGCATAATGAATTAAAGAAACAGGTTCCAACTATATTCTGTCTTCAAGAGACTCTCATTAGATTTGAGGACACAAATAAGCTAAAAGTAAAATAATTAAAGGAGATACTCCACACCTATAGTGACCCCTTTCCAGAATGGATAGAACAATCAAGAAGATCAATAAGGAAAAAGAGGACTAGCATGACCTTCTTGACTAATTGGACCTAACAGACATGTTCAGAAACTCTCACCCAACAATAATAACCTCAACACTTCCAGGATAGATCATATGTTAGACCACAAAACAAATATTATTAAATTTTAAAGACTGAAATCATGAAAAGTTCTTTTTTGATCACAAAAGAATGAAACTAGAAGTCAATAGCCAATGGAAACTGGAAAATCACAAATATATGGAAGTTAAACAACATGCTATAAAAACAACCAAGGGTCAAAAAGGAAATCACAAGGGAAATTAGAATTATTTGGAGATAAATGAAAATAAAACACAACATACCAGCACAGATGGGATGCTGAGAGAGCAGTACTAGGAGGGAAACGTATGGCTATAAACACGTACATTAAAAAGAGGAAAGATCTCAAATCAACAACCTAACTTGACACCATAAGGAATGGAAAAAGAATAAACTCAAGGGTAGCAGAAAGAAGTAAATAATAAAGACTGGAGCAAGATAAAATAGAGGAAAAAATCAATAGAGAAAATCAACAAAACCAAGGGCTGGTTTTTCTAAAAGATCAACAAAATTGACAAATATTTAGCTAGACTGTCTAAGAAAAAAGAGAAGAATGCAATAATTAAAATCAGGAATGGAAAGGGGACATTACTACTGATTTTAAAGAAATAAAAGAGATTATGAACAAAGAACCATGAACAACACCAACAGTTAGGAAAATCTATATGAAATGGAAACATTCCTAGAAACATCTAACCTACCAAGACTGAATTATGAAGAAATAGAAAGTTTGAGCAGATCTATAATTAGTAAGGAGATTAAATCAGTAATCAAAAACCTACCAGCATGGCTTCACTGTTGAATTCTACTAGACATTTAAAGAAGAAATAGTACTGGTCCTTCTCAAACTCTTCCAAAAAATTAAAGAGCAGGGAATATTTCTTTAATCCATTGTATGAGGCCAGGATCATCCTGACACCAAAGCCAGATAAAGACAGTATAAGAAAGGAAACTACAGATCAATATTGCTGATGAATATTGATGTAAAAATCCTCAACAAAATACTAGGGAACATAATTCAATCACACATTAAAAGGATAGGACACCGTGACCAAGTGGAATTTGTTACTGGAATGCAGGGATGATTCAATGTTGAAAATCAATTGGTGAAATACACCACATCAGCAAAGTGAAGGTGGAAAAAACATGATCACCTCAACTGATGCAGAAAAATCATTTGACAAAACCTCTTCTTGATAAAAACACTCAGTAAACTAGGAATAGAAGGAAACGACATAAAATAATAAAGGCCACATATAAGCCCATAGCTAACATCATACTCTGGTGAAAGACTGAAAGCTTTTCCTCTAAGATTAGAAACAAGACAAGGATATCTGCTTTTGCCACATCTATTCTAAATAGTACTAGAAGTCCTAGCTAGAGCAATTAGGCAAGAAAAACAAATAAAAGGCATCTATACTGGGAGGGAAAAAGTGAAATACTTCTGTTCATAGATGACATTTTACATGCAGATGAGCTACATATGCAGGTGTCTACAGACGCAGATAGTCTTAGGTGTAGAAAACTCCAATGATTCCACAAAAACTTAGAACTAAAAATGAATTTAGCAAAGTTGCAGGAAACAAAAACAGCACTTTAAAATTCGGTTGCATTTATACAAACTAACAATGAACAATCCAAAAAGGAGAAAACAATTCAATTTACAATAGCAGCAAACAGAATAAAATACACAGGATAAAGTTAACCAAGGAGCAAACACTTGTACACTAAAAACTATAAAACATTGTTGAAAGAAATTAAAGAAGGTGACATAAATGGAACGATATCCCATATTGTGGATTGGAAAACTTAATGTTGTTAAGATGTTAATACCGCCAAAAACAATTGAAAGATTCAGTGCAATCCCTATCAAAATTCCACTGACATATATATTTTTTTGCACAATTAGGAAAATTCATCCTAAAACTCGTATGGAATCTCGAGGGGCTCTGAATATTAAAAACAATCCTGAAAAAGAGCAAAGGTGGAAGTCTCACACTTACTGATTTCAAAACTTACGACAAAGCTATACTAATCAAAATAGTGCAGAACAGGCTTAAAGACAAACATATAGACTAATGGAATAGACTAGAGAGCTCAGAAATAAGCCTTCAAATATATGGTCAAGTTATTTTCAAAAAGAGTGTCAAGACTGTTCAGTGGGGACACAACTGTCTTTTTAAATAAATGGTGTTGGGAAAATTGTATGTTGACAGGCCAGAGAATGAAGTTGAAACCTTACCTCACACCACATACAAAATGAATTCAATATGGATCAATGACCTAAATGTAAGAGCTAACACTATTATACTCTTGGGAGAAAAATATTGGGAAAGCTTCATTATATGGGATGGGCAATGATTTCCTGGATATGACACGAAACATGCAGGAAACAAAAGAAAAAAGTAGATAAACTGAACTCAATCAAAATTAAAATCTTGTGCATCAAAAGACACAAATAACAGAGTGAAAGGCTAATAGAATGGGAGAAAACACCTGCAAATCATACATGTGGTTAGGAGCTAATATCCCAAAAATATAAAGAACTCTATAACTGAGCACCAAAATAACCAAAGAATCAGATTCATGTAAAGGACATGAACAAACATTTCTCCAAGCAAGAGATACAAATGGCCATTAAGCACATGAAAGGATGCTCAACATCACCGCTCATCAGGGAAATGCAAACCAAAACCACAGGGAGATATCACTTCACCTGTTAAAATGGTTACTATAAAAAAAAGAAAGTAAGAGGTGTTGGTGAGGATGTAGGAAATTGGAACCCTTGGGCACTCCTGGCAGGAATTTAAGGCGGTGCAGCTACTGTAGAAAATGATAAGGCTGTTCCTCAAGAAAAGAAAGAATCACCATATAACCCAGCAATTCCACTTCTGGGTATATACTCAGTAAAACTGAAAGCTGGACTTTAAGAGATATTTACACACCCATGTTCACAACAGCATTATTTGCACTAGCCAAAGCTGTAAGCAACCCTTATATCCATCAGTGGATAAATAGATAAACAAAATGTGGTATGTGCATACATGGAATGTTATTCAACCTTAAAATGGAAGGTAATTCTGACATACACTACACAGCTGGACCTGAGGACATTATGCAAAGTGAAAAAAGCCATAACAAAAAGATAAATGCTATAGGAGTCCACTCCTATGAGGTCCCTAGAGTAGTCACATTCATAGGGACAGAAAGAATGGTGGTGGCCAGGGGCTGAGGAGGGGGTGGAGAGTTAGTGTTTAATGGGGACAGAGTTTCAGTTTGGGAAGATGAGAAAGTTCTGATAATGGATAGTGGGGGTGGCCGGACAACCACGAATGTACTTAATGCCATGGAACTGCACACTTAAAGATGGTTAAGATGGTAAATTTCATTTTGTATTTTACCACAATTTAAAAAAAAAGAGAAAAGAGTGAAGACCCTTGTAGAGCCAAGTTTAAGGGCCTGGCTATTTATTCTTGTCTTCTTGTCTTTGAATATTTTATAGGAATTTAGACTTTTCTATGTTGCTGTTTTAGTCTCAACCAGCTATAGAGGGAGTTCTAAATGAATTTATTCACATGGTAGAAATTTGCTTACAAAACCCAGTACTGGAATCAGCTTCCTCAAGGGCTTTTTCCCTCCATGCAAAGAGCAAGTACACTGTCGCTGAACTATGTGATTTTCACAGGTACACATATTGACAAGCAAACACTAAGTCCTCCCTCCAATCACGAGTAGGCAGCAGATGTTTGTTGTAAGGGTGGCAGGTGAGAGGAAGGCGGTTTCTTAGGGAGCAGATGCTCCCTGTGTTTTCTCCAGATGCAAACCAAGCACCACCTGGAAGAAGTTTAATCATTTGATATGTATTTTAAAATAGTCATTCTCTGAATTTAAAATGTTAATTTATAATGATTATGATGAGCAAAATAATTAGGAAATACAGATTTACTAACTGAGGGGGCCAGGCCAATTCAGAGTACGGTAATATTGAATAGCTGTGTGTCTGGATTAAGCTGCTAGACCTAAGTAAACACACAAACAAAAACAACTTAAAAAAAATAGGAAAACAGAGGCAATGATTGAATAGTAATGCACAGATAGAAGCAATTTGACATTTTTTAATGGAAATTTAAGCTCTGGTCAGAGCTAACACTATGTTTGGGGTCTTAACTTTTTATTCTCAAAAAAGGCTTAAGGGGTCAAATCTAACCTTTTCATAGCATCAGAGAAGCTCTATTGTTGGGATTATTAATGTTTTTAAAAAATCAACATTCTTACTACTACTCTTTTTAGGGAACTGATTCATTTATGATTGTCAATTTCTGAATTTCTTAATGGATACAAACCCACCTCATTCATATAACTACAGACATTTTTTATGGTAAAAAGTTTACCAAAAGAAAGAAGTTTTTGTATACGAGTTATTCCCTTTCTCAGCCATCACCACACAAACGTGTTTACATCAAAGCAAATGAGATAACACATACCTCTTAAACCAGAAGAATTCTTTCCTTGACTACGTGTCATCTAAGGTATTACACCAATTCACAAGCTGAACAAATCTTTCATAAATGAGTGGTTGCAAAGTTTCCTTCATAATAGGACATTCAGGACAAATAATTTGGTTATACTTTTTTGTATGCCTTTTCTGGGCAAATTAACAACTGAGCTGAACTAAATATATAATTCTGTGCATAACTAAATATTTCAAATCAGTGACACATACCCTTTTATCTAATTTCCCCTAGGGACATCAACTGGAGAGAAAGCCTAGAGACCTTTTTAGATCCTATCTACTGGTGAGACCAGAAGCCAATCTAATTCCTGGTCCCCCTGTTAAACAATACTGGGACCGAGCACAGCTAACCTTTCCGCCTCCTCTGGGAAATATCTGATCCTGAAGGATAAGCCTCAAACCAACTAAATAGCTTGCTTATCAGTACCAACAGCTCGAGACTCCTTTCCAGACCATCGCCTCTCAGTGCCACCAGTCTAAAGTCATGTCATGAACTCAGCTTCTTCACACGAGTTCTCTGCCTTCAAGCCCAGCTTGAAAAGTGGGTCCCATCCCAGGCCCAAACTCCACAAATGCCCTGCCCTAATTATCCACCCTGAGACAGAGCGGGGGCTCTGTGGAGGAGGTGTCCTCCCTACTGCACCAAGCCCAGCAAACCAGGCTTCGCTGGATCACAGAGCACCTGGGAGGTCTTTTTGGGGAGTTGACACTTGGTGCTATTAGTCAGCAGGTGAACTCAAGACATACAGAGGTGGTAAAAAGGTCACATGTACTGATTTAATAATTTGGGTGAATGAAAAACTGAGGCTATATATTTTTTTTTAGGAAAAATAACGCCTTTTGATTGGCTGAGAAGACTCAATTCCTTTTCCTAAAAAGAGATGGCCTCGTCTCCTAGGGCAGTTTTCCCCCCCAAAACAATGTACTTTGCCCAGATAACACAAAACCAATCAAACCACAAAAGAATCTTAAGAGAATAATTTTCTGGCAACTGAAATAAAAAACAAATTTAGAGACGTAAGACTTAGCTTTGCTGCAGAAGGTTGATAACCATAAGGACCGGTTAGAGTTGTGGAAATAAATGACCATTATGAGTTTTGCACCCACAAACCCGATTCTAGAGATTTTGAGTTAGTTAGGAGGAGCAGTCATGGCTTTGAGCTGACTGCTCACGTCACGTTCTCTTTTCTGAGGCTGCCACTGTGAAGCCTCCCCCAGCCAGGGGGGAAGATGCCCTTCATTAAGCCACACTCATCAGAGCACCCTGCTGCCTCTTGGGGGGTCTGTTCTGCCCCGCACATAGAGTGTGTATCCGGATCTCAGCAGATCTCCACAGGAAGAGTGGCTCACATCTACATTAAAGTTTTTGTACATACTTGCTGTCTGCGGAGCATGCGCTCCAGCTCTGACTTGGAGTTGCCACGCATGTTCTGGCAGCAGTGACTTGCTAAGTAAAGGAATCAAAGTCCCTCTGGAGAACAAG
Organism: Phataginus tricuspis; assembly: GCA_029783875.1. NCBI lineage: Eukaryota > Metazoa > Chordata > Mammalia > Pholidota > Manidae > Phataginus > Phataginus tricuspis. The sequence goes on along the minus strand of JAQQAC010004068.1, from coordinate 2,835,754 downwards.
CCTGCAGAGCCTCCACAGACCCATCTCCTTCCTGATGTAAGAACGAATCTAGAGATTAGACTGCTTTTTGGTATTATGTGCCCATCTTTATTAATTATGGAAGCAGTGAAAAAAAAAAGCCACAAAGTCAGTCCCCTGCTCAGGACTGATGGTGGCTCTTTGTTATCCCATGTCCCCAAGAGAAACCCTCCCACTCAGGGCAGAGGGGCTCTGCTGCGACACTGAGCGGAATGGGGCGCCCTCCTCCCCCGGCGCCTGCTGCTTTCCAGCGCTTCTGGGTCACTGTGGTGCTCTGTTCCCCTCCCCAGGCTGAGGCTCTGTTCTGCCTGCTTGCTTTATGGCCCCATTTTACTCCAGATTATAGAAGGAATTGTATCGGTCCCAGATTTCATGCAGTAGTCTCAGCTCCTGGCACCTCACCATGTATTTGAGGTGGGGTGTTTACCAGGGTGAGTAGGGCGCCCTGAGGCTATGGGGTGGGCCCTGACACCAGCCGACTGGTTCTTCCTAAGGAGAGCTCAGGACCCAGACCTGCACACACAGGGATAACCGTGTGAGGTCACAGGAGATGTCGTCTACACCCGAGAGGGCCGGCTCACCAGCTCTGCCCACGCCTGGATCTAACTTCCTGCCACCAGAAGATAAGCCACCCCATGTGTGGTATTTGTTACTGCCGAGCTGACAAAGGTACTGCAGGAAAACTTTCTGCTGCATGGTCCTGGCGGCCAGCCTTCTGCGAACGCTTTCTGAATGACCCTTCCCCCTTTGCCGCCCCACAGAACTTCCCCTGTGCTCAGGGTGCTTGGCCCGCTGGAGTGACAGCAGCCGCTCATCTCCCGCCTGCCTGAACATCCCCAACTGCCCTGCCACCCACTTGCATCCCAGCCTCGGGGACACGTCCTCTCCATGCTCGCTCCAGCTGGAGGGCGTCTGCGTTGTCCGTGTACTGCCCGCCTTGGCCCAGCGGCTGACAAGCTGTGACTCCCCAAATGACCGGGCAGGTCCCACCTGAAGGGCCTGCTGGTGAGCGAAGAGCATCCCGAGGCACGTGACTGCTCCTTCACGCGCGGTCTTTAGAATTTGAGGCCAGGTCTGCTTAACGTGGGATAGACCTGGTGCTCAGGGGGCCAGACCTGGGAAGGCGTTTCTGAGCAGTGCACTGGCAGGTTTTATGGCCGAATTTAATGCTAATTTGGACATTATATATTCTGTTAGATATGTATGTCTATGTCTATATCTATCATCTATCTATCAGCTATCTATCTATATCTATCTATCTATCATCTATCTATCTATCTATCATCTATCTATATCTATCTATCTATCTATCATCTATCTATCTATCATCTATCTATATCTATCTATCATCTATCTATCTATCTATCTATCTATCTATCTATCATCTATCTATCATCTATCTATCATCTATCTATCTATCTATCTATCTATCTATCATCTATCTATCTATCTATATCTATCTATCTATATCTATCTATCATCTATCTATCTATCATCATCTATCTATCTATCTATCAAGACAGAGAAAAGTGGTTATTTTTGACTCCAGTGAATGAAATCCTTTAAAGCCAGAATCTTCTGCGTGTCTTGGAGGGGATTTGAGGGGATCATTTCTGCAGCAGTTTTACACTTCAAACAGGGACAAAGAAATTCTGCATCAATGACATCATGAAAAACACCTCAAAACCAAATTGTTTCTGTGTTAGTTCTGCTCATTACAGCTCTGGCTTTTTCGTGGGCCATTTTCCTTTGCAAATATCTCCCATTGCCTTATAGGGACACGTGTACTTGTCAGGGTTGCTGCCTTGATGTTTGGTTCAGAAAATATGGTCACTGTAATTATAGCTCTTCCCAGGGTGAGGAAATGAGGATCAACTCATAATCCTTTTATCTTGGAGCTGGAGGATTTATCTCTCACCAAATGAGAATGGAGAAATTTCAAGGGTAATTTATCTAATTCTTTCCCTGCTTTTAATTTTTTAAAAAGAAATTTGCCCTGATGAGGAAAGGTATGTTTTTAAGAGGGTTCTTTAAAGATATTGATTTCTTGTGCATTCCCTGGCCTCTGATAGACTTTAAAGGATTGTCTCAATTAAGCTACAAGGTGAGTTTCTAAATCTTTTTCCCTTGAAGCAGCACAGATGATTCTTAAATTATTTTAGTAATTACGTTGCCATTTGTTTCTGTTCTCAGAGCAAAGCTGTGAAGGCTTCCTTTCAGGGCTTCGGCCCCACGTGCTCAGGCCCAGGCCCCCTTTCTCCTTCTTGCTGTGCTCGCTGTGCCCTTCAGGCTCCCTGGCCACAGCCTCAGCCAGGGCCCCCCGCGCTGTTCTTTTGGGGCTCCGCTTGCTCGGCTGTGCGAGTGCCAGTGTTATGTGTCAGTGTTTCACGTGGGCTAGGTGTCCCCAGGAAGCCTTTGCGGGGTGGGAGCTGTGAGGGAGAAGTAAAATAGTGGGTGCTGTGGACTGAGTGGGGCCCCCAAATCCATGTGCTGATACCTGACCCCAGGTGATGGTGTCAGGAGGGGGCCTCTGGGGGTGATGAGGTCATGAGGGTGGAGCGCCCAGTGGGACCAGTGTCCTCATGAAGGAGCCCCTGGAGCCCCCTCCAGCCCCCAGGTGAGGACACCATGAGGAGATGTGTCTGTGGCCCAGGAAGCAGCCTCAGCAGACATGGATCTGCCAGGGCCTTGACCCTGGGCTCCCACCCCCAGAGCCGTGAGGACTGAGGGTCATTGTGGGTAATACCCCGTGGCATTTTTTAATGGCAGCCCAAGTGGACCAAGATGGTTGTGCCATTCAAAGGATTACAGGTGACAGGAGCTAGGGTGGACCGCAGACTCTGAACCTCTGCCTCCAGCTCTGGCCACGTCCTAACCAGAGAGGTTCAGGGTGATGGTGGTGATTTTCAGACTGGGATTTGGGTTTGTGGGACTGGGATGAAGGTTTGTTCTGTTTATTGCAACGGGCCAAAATCAATCTGTCTGCACTTGACTGGCTGAAATACTTTTTGGCACAGACCCACTTTAAATGAAACTTAAATAAATTGGACTTCATCAGCATTAGAAGTTGGGCTCTTTGAAATGTGCTTTTAAGAGAATGAAAAAGACAAGGCACAGACAAGGAGAAAAATATGTGCAAATCTCATATCCAAAACAGGACCAGTATCCAGAATATATAAAGAGGTATTTCACAGTCAAGCATAAGAGAATGAATAACCCAATAGAAAATGGAGAGAGAACGTGAACAGATGCCTCACTAAAGAAGACTGGTACAGGAGATGCTCAGCATGGTCGTCCGGGACACGCAGACTGAAACCACCCTGCGACATCTCTACAGCTAGCAGAGTAACGGGAAGTCAACAAGGCCTGACCACGGCAGGTGCCGACCAGGGCGCCGACAGCCAGGGGCTCCACACGGTGCCCGTGTGGATCCAAAGGGGACGGCACGTGGGCAGAGAGTCGGGTAGCTTCTTTGTAAGTCGCACCCAGCGGGGCACATTTCAGCAGTTACCCAAAGGAAGTGAGCGCTCATCTGCAGAGAAACCCGCGTGGCTGTTTATAGTAGCAGCTTTACTCCTAACGGCCCCACACTGGATGCAGTTCGGATGTGCTTGGATAAGCGGGCACTGGCACGTCACGAACGGGGCAGGAGTGGCGCTGACCCCCGCTTGCCTTGTGCTGCGGGGAAGCAGGGTCGGGAAGCGCAGGGTATTTCACGTTGGGAGAGTGGGGGAGACAGGTGCACGGTGGGGCTCGGGGCGGAAGCTGAGGGAGTTTATGCCCCGTATTCCTCAGTCAGCCGGCTTGTGGCTTGTAAAACATGGCTAGGGCAGCGGGCTTTTTGAGTTTGAAAGAACAGTACTGGAAGTGTCCCACGTCCAGCCTGCGTGCTTGCCTCTCTCCTGATGGGCAGCCGCTCAGGCCCTCAAGCTTTCCGTCTGTTGTGCTGATGTTTTTCATGCTGACTCAATAGTACCCATGCTACTCCCACAGTCTCGGACAAGCAGGGACCCCTACTTAACAGGACGGCCCTGGGGAAACCCACAAAAATAATGGTTTATAGACACAGATGGAGAGAGACTGGGAAATGCAGCCTTAATTTTTTTTGTTAAGTTCTAATAAGAAGGGAATAACCAGGATGAGCCTTGAGGACTCGATGCCGAGTGAAAGGAGTCCGTCCGCAGGGCACCTGGTGCAGCTTCAGGGGGGAGGAGGTAGGTGGGGCCGTGGGCTGGAGAGGGTGCTGGGGGTTAGCGTCTCCGGGACAGAGTTTCCGTTCGGGGAGATGAGACTGTGATGCGGTGTTTGCACAAGGACAGGAATGAACTTAAGCAGGAGACTTTATGCCACGTACAAGAAAAGAAAGGGAGAAAGAAAAAAAGGAGAAAGAGAGAGAGAGAGAAAAGGAAGGAAGGAAGGGAGGGAGGGAGGGAGGAAGAAAAAGAGGGCTAACCCAGGACCTCACGGGGGCCCCAGCAGAAGGGCTCTGGGCTGTGGCTGGTCTGGGAGTGCGGGCCACATCGGAGCCTGCGGGGAGCCTGCAGGAAGTCTGAGCTGTGGTTGGCCTTTGCTGGGCCACCCTGTCCTGCCAGCCCAACTGATCCCAGCCCTGAGGCAGTGACAGCGGCGCCCACAGAAGCATGAGGAAGGTTCTTGTGTCCATTTGCCGCTGTCTGTGGAGCAGGTGAAAGGTGGTAGGCTCATAGGCCTGGCGCTTAGGCTTTTCCTCTCTCATGTGGGGTCAGACTGAAAACCCAGGAGGCGTGGACTGAACCGGAACTCACGTTCACCCGGCTCATGGGCTGAGGGGGCAGCAGACTCAGGACCGCTCCAGGGAGGGGCTGCTGGCGAGACCCTCTCTCATGTGAGCACGGGAGCTGCCTGCAGCCTGCAGCCTCCCAGCCCAGCCCTCCGTGCACCTGGGGAGGGCTCCAGAATCCTGACCTCTGCATCGATGACTCCTAAAGCCCCCTGCCTCTGTTGCTCTGGCCCTCTCCTGGACTTCAGAGAGAGCCCAAGGTAGGACTGTTTCCTGACAACTTGCCCCTCATGGCCTCAGGTAAATGAGAAAAGAAATTTAGGACAGTTTCTCCCTCCCTCCAAGGCATATGAAGGTCAGGAAATTCTGGGTTGCCCAAGGAGATGTTGTCCCAAGCAATTTCACATTATTTTCACCCAGGTGTTTACCAGTATGTAAGCTTCCTCTAAATAGGCCGAGAGCCTTTGAAAGTGCCACATACGCAGATGAATGTGACAGCATTCATTTCCCTCAGGACCCTTGGAGGTGGCAGTTGTGTCTCAGCGGTGAAGTTCATTTACCCAAGGTCACGCACAGTGGATAGATTCAGGCCCCTGGTTCTCCATGGAGTAGCCACGCTCAGAGAACCTGGGGGCCTGCTGGGAGATCCTTCTGCCCAGAAATATTTTCCTAAAGTTGTGCCATAGTGCTGACAATTCCCACCCCTTGAATTCAGTAGACTTTTCTGGTGTTGTATTCCTGGAAGGCCCAACGTAAAATTGGAATTTGTCCCTGGAGGACGAGTACTTCCCACTATGATGTGACACATCAGCCAAGTTGTCTGAGGCCCCTGGTCCTTGGCATAGACTTGATTGTAATGTGAACTGGCGTCCAGCAAGGACAGATGTGGGCATGGTCCCGAGCACTGGGCACAGGGGTGAGGGGCGGTGGGGTGTGTGGAGACAGGGTCGGTTCGCACTGTGGGCCTCGACTGTGCACTGCGGTTTCACGTTTGTGGACCGCCTCCCTCTCTGTCTCCTCTCCTGCGTGCTAGGACACATCCTCATAAGCCAGCAGAGCTGCTTCTTGGCTGACACCACCACATAAAGGTCGGGGTTCTTCTGTCTGCACACGGCGGTTACTTTGTCTTCATCTTTAACACTGGGTGTGCTTGTCACTTTATCCCTTCACCACCAATTGGCCACACACAGTCAGGAAGAAGATCTGTGTAAAAGGCACTACTGGTTTCTAAGCTTCTGCCGATTCTTCAGAGCAAGCTTGCTGATGGAACCCCTCAAAACTTGGGATCTGGAGAGTTAAAGGGCAAGCAGAGCTTCGGGAACGGCTGCTTCGTCCTTCTACGTGCCTTCTCCAAGCCTTGAAGCCGCGGAGGTCAGAAAGCGCAGCAGAGGGTGTTTCATCTGTGTTTTGCTCGGGCTGAGCTGACACATTAGAGCCACACTGCTTTCATCACTGGCCCTGGAGTGAGCTGGAGGCTGATGTGACGAATATGGAGGCTCTGAGCCCCCGCGCATGAGGGTTGAACGTGCCGCTGAGGCCTGCTCAGCAAGGCCATGCACGCGGCTATTAACAGGTCAGCCCGGTTCCCAGGGGCAGGGCAGGCAGAACCCGAATGAGTGACACGAGCATCCCGGGAACCCTCTGGCATTCCGTGCTTTGGGCAAACAAAAATAAATGTTTATGCTGGCGAACTGTGAAATCTCCTACTACTTCCCTGATTCCATCCTGTGCTTTTAAATAGAGCACATTAAGCTCCCCGGGGGTAGCTGGCTCTGACACGGCGCTGTTTCCCTCTTCATGAAATGAAAGCAATCTGTCTGACTCGGACATTGAGGACCAGTAATTTACTAGCTCAGCTGTAATTTTAAACGCTCCCCCACTGCTGGGTTGAAGCTTTCTTTCTATAATTATAGTGGGATCAAAAGCCTCGCACACTAATGTACTGAGCTATCATGCCAGCCGTTATAATAGTCACTTCTCAGCCAATATGTTTTTAATATGTCATCCAGGCAAGGTTGTCAGCGTCAATCTTGTCCTTTTTCTCTGGGTTTTTCCCTCCAAAATAGTATTATCACCTGAAAATTCATATATTTGTGAACCTGGAAGGTGAAGGAAAAACAACAGTCAACATTTCAAATAAAGTCAAACCCCGCTGCTAACGTAGAACAATGCTTTCAGATAGAGACTGAGACGGAAGGTCAATGAGCACCTGAAATTGAACAGAAAGCCGGTCCACCTCCGGGCCTCCTTTCCAGGTCTGTGGTGGGAGCCGCCTGCTTTCTTCGGGTGAAAGTCCTGCCGGTGTCGTAGCGCCAGCAGGGCTCTCTCGCCGATCTCTATGCCATGTCGCTTTCTTCAGCTCGCCCACATCCTTTATCTTGATGGAGCCACAGTCCTTGACTGCCTCACAGCTGGCAGTATTATTCAGTGTCCAATTCCCTAAATACTCTACCAGATCCTCCACAGAGGGCAAAGTAGCGGTCAGCGCATGGTGGGATGCAGCAGGGGCGCCTGCAGAGCCAGAATAGTGGGCGCCCTGGACAGAAGGCTCTTCCCTGCCGCCTGCTGGCTTTGTCACAGGGCTGTGGGGCTCTTCTCTCTGGCCACAAACCGAGTGGCTGTCGTGTGTACAGTACGTCTGACACCAAAAACGAGCCACGAGGATGACAGGAGATAGATGGTGCACTTTGCACTGGAATTTCTGAGTATGAGATCCAGAAGAAACCTACAAGGCCTTCTTGGCCAATTTTGTTATTTCACAGGTGAGAAGGTACCACCAGGACAGTAGACACCACTGGCCAGAGGCACAGCAGGCTGATGTCTCCTGATCGCCACCACATCCTCACACCACAGCGACTTCTCGCTGCTCAGGCTGCTGTGACAGCCTGCTAGGAATCATGGTGGCCCCAGCTGTACACGTCTTCTCTTCTCCACAGAGCATGCTGGTCACAGGTCCGGAGTCATGTCCATTGGCCATGGGAACACAGGTGGGGCTAATCGGGTGCTTCCTCGGCAGAAGTGCCTCTGACGCTCTCAGAGAAAACATGTTGCGAACTGCCTGAGGTTTCTTATGATTATGACCTTACTTTTGTTGGCAAAATGCTGAGTTTTCAGGGAATATTTAGTGGTCACATGTTGACTTAATGCCATCTTTATTCCCTTGCTTGGCTTGGAATTATTATGATGATTTAGTATTCTGATCTTAAAATTTGTCTTTAACATGTAAAAAAGTTTTGAAAGCCATTAGACAATACAAATTTCACTTAAGCTATCTGGTAGTGATCGCCAATTTTTAATACTACATTTATCCTCTTATACAAGTTAAATTTGGGAGCTTATTGAGAAGTCCCAAATAATGACAATTTCTAGAATAGATTGGTGCAGCAAGGAAGGGATGATCAAATAGGGTAAAAATCAGCTCTGAAACTTGATATCAACTTGTTGAATTGATTGGTTTGACAGTAGTCTTCTTAATTAATAATTTATTAATTCCTACATGTATCGTGTATTTGCAAAACAGCTTAATTGAGGTGTAATTGATATACAAAAATCTGGACATATCTAATGTATACAGTTTGATGAGTTTGGAGAGTTGCACACACCCATGAAACCAAACCATCACCCCCATCAAGATAATAAGCCTATCAATGGCCTCCAAAAGCTGCCTCCTGTCCCTCACTTTTTTGGGACAAAAATGCATAGCATGAGATCTACTCCCAAAAGTTTAAGTACCTGTGGTCATATCATTAATGGTAGAAGCTATGTTGTACAGCAGAGTTCTAGAACATGCTCATTTTGCAAAATGGGAGCTTTATGCCCACTGAACAGCATCTCCCCATTTCTCCCTCTCAGCCCCAACAACATGATTTCACTCTGTTTCTGTGAGTTTGTCTTTCAGACACCTCCTATAAGTGGGATCATGCAATATGTGTCTTTCTGTGGCTGGTTTATGTCACTTAGCATAATGATTCAAGATTCATTCATGTTGTTGCATATGGTAGGATTTCCTACTTTTTAAGAGTATACATATTTTCTTTATCCATTCATAGGTCACGAACATTTAGATTATTTCCATAATCTTGGCTATTGTGAATAATGCTCCAAAATAATCTTAAACTCTTCCAAAAAATTGACAAAGAAGGAAACTCCCAAATGAATTTTATGAGGCCAGAATTACCTGGATACCAAAAGCCAGACAGTCACTACAAGACAAGAAAACTCCAGTCCAGTATCCCTGATGAATATAGATTTAAAAACTTCAAAAAATGCTAACAAACTGAATTCAAAAGCATATTAAAAGAATCATACACTGTGACCAAGTGGAATTTATCCCTGGGATGCAAGGATGGTTCAATATACACAAATCAATAGATGTGTTAGCCCACAGCTAACATTATATTCAAAGATGAAAAGCTGACAGCTTTTCCTCTAAGATCAGGAATAAGGTAAGAGTGGCCCACTCTTGCCATTTTATTCAACATAGTACTGGAAGTCCTTGCCAGAACAATTAGGCAAGAAAAAGAAATCCAAACTGGAAAAAAGGAAGTAAAATTATCTCTGCAGATGACATGATCTTATGTGTAAAGACTCCATGAAAAAACTTACTAGAAGTAATAAATTCAGTATAGTTGTAAGATACAAAGTCAACATGCAGATATCAGTTGTGTTTCTGTACACTGACAACAAACTAACTAAGAAGGAAATTAAGAAAACAATCTCATTTACGTAAAAAAGAATAAAATACTTAGGAGCAAACTTATCAAAGGATATAAGAGACTTGTACATTGAAAACTCCAAATCACTGATGAAATAAATCAAGGAAGACATAAATACATGGGAGGACATCCCATGTTCATGGATTGGAAGACTTAATATTGTTAAAATGTCCATACTACTCAAAGTAATCTACAGAGTCAATGTAATCCCTATCAAAATCCCAGTTCTGTGGGAATTAGAATAAAACCCCAAAGTTCATTTGGAGCCAGAAAAATACCTCAGATAACCAAAACAGTCTTGAGAATAAAGAACAAAGCTGGAGACATTACACTTCCTGATTTCAAAATACATTATAAAGCTACAGTAATTATATCAGTATGGTAATGACATAAAAAGACATATAGACCACTAGAACAGGATAAAGAGCTGAGAACAAACCCCACACATTCATGATTAACTGATGTTTGATAACAGTGCCAAAGATGCATGATTGGTAAAGGACAGTCTTCAATAAATGATTTTGGGAAAACTGGACAGCCATATGGAGAAGAATGAAATTGAATCATTATCTCACAACATGTACAAAAAACAACTCAAAATGAATAATTAAAGATTTAAATGTAAGACCTGAAACTATAAAATTAGAACTAAACATGGGGGAAAAACTTTAAGACATTGATCTTGGCAACAATTTCTTGTATCTGACCCCGAAAGCACAGGAAACAAAAGCAAAATTAGACAAATAAGACCACATCAGACTGAGAACTTGTGCACAGCACATGAGACAATCAGCAGAACAAAAAGACAACCTACAGAATGGGAGAAAATATTCGTAAATGATATATGTATCTGATAAAGGATAAATATCCAAAAAACATAAGGGACTCTTACAAATCAATAGCAAAGCACAAATAAACTGATTAAAAAGTAATCAAAGATATTTCTTGAAAGCAGACAGAAAAATGGTCAACAGATATAGGAGGAGATGCTCCACATTACTAATCATCAGGTAAATGCAAATGAAAACTACAATGAGATATCACCTCACACCTGTTAGATGGGCTATTATAAAAAAACAAAACAAAACAAAGATAAGTACTGAGGAGGGTGTGGAACAGCAGAGACCTGCAGACTCTTAACACCAGAGGTCCTTCCAGGTTACCTAGTCTCACTAGTCCCTACTGCATAAATCCTGTCTCAAACTGTCCGCCACAGCCCGTTAACAGGGCGAGAGGTGCCCCAGGCCACCTGACAAACTCATCCTGTTTGTCTGCAGCAAAATAACTCAGACACAATAACAACTGTTTCCTACGCAAGTACCTGAAGGCTATTATCTGCTTATCTACCTTATCAAAACGTGTACTCATTACTCTCATGTGAACTGCAATACGTGTATTTTTCCAAATCTAGCCATTGTAAATTATAAGACAAGATGTTTTTTGATGCCAGTATACATTCTATTCACTGCAGGCACTCCAGGGTTAACCAGTGACACATAACAAAGGTAAATGAACATGTTGAAGTTAAATTAACAAAACTTAACACTTAAGAGAGTGAAAAGCAGCAACTCAAAATCATGACAGACTCAAAATTACTCTGAAGATGAATTTCCAACAAACGCCCCTTGCACAAGCTGCAGGAATCCCACTCATCTGTGTGTGCGTGTTTATCAGAGCTTTGCAACAGCCAGGATTTATTGTAAATGCATGATTTCAGTCTTTATTAACTCTAGAGCACCAATTTTTAGTAAATTTTATGACGGGGTGGATTATGTGTAAATGACCTTTAGATGTAAATACAGATAAAAATCTATGGAGTCAACTGCTTATAGGAACCAAAGAAAAGAGAACCCAAGACACCCTCAGTTTCTTTACAGCCCAGCCCCCGCTGCGGAGGGCCCCAGAGGAGCTGCTTTTCCCGGAGTGTGTATCTCACAAAGGCCCCCACAGTCAGTCTTCCAGAAAGGTCCTGGTGTGTTTCAGCGTCACCTCCTTGTGAACCCTACCCCTATCCTTCTGAAGCCCCACACGGTCAGCAGGACTCTATTTATGTGTGTCTTCAACTACCAGAAGAAAAGTAATTGTGCTTACGCTGTTTTTTATTTTCTGGGCGGGATGGGGCGAAGCCAAATGCTGTTTTCTTGTTAAAGCTTAGGCGGGGGCCTGTGCGTGTTACCACCTCCTGGTGGGATGGTTTCGCATTCTGATGCTCAAGCCCCTGCGGTTGGTGGGCCCCACCAGCCTCTGAGCTGTCACACCTGAACACTGCACGGGACAGCTGCCGCCACACCATCACCACCCCTGCCCCCACTCTGCGCTGCTGTCCTGTTGGTGTGGCGTCTGCATTCTTGTGCTGAGATCTTGAGCCACTTTCTTAGCACCTGGGTGGGGTCTCATGGCTCCAGCCTTTCTCCTGCCCATTAAGCGACATCTTATCCACAGACACTCTGCTCTTGCGTCCTGAGCTCTAAGCATCTGTGCAAATTTCAGGGGAACACAGGGTGTAGATCAGTCCGCCCTGTGGGAGGTGACAGTCTGGGGTCAGACATGGTGCTGGCTGGCCACAGCCGCCCCCCAGGGCATCATTTGGTAATAGGAGCATGGGTGGACAAAATAGAGGGCAGAGGGATGGCCACCTGCCCTGGAGGCCGGGGAGGTCCACAGAGATAGAGTGACATCAGCCTCTTCCTGTGGGAGTGCGAGAAGGGGTGGCAGACATGTGAACCTGAGTCACATGTTCATAGAGAACAGAAGGCATAGCTGGGGGAAGGTGCAGCTGTAGGGATGCAGCGACTCCTGCTGCTCTGTGTGCACCCAGGTCCGGTCGCATGCATCCAGGCCCTGGAGGAGTGTGTAGTGTGTTCTGCAGTGAGATGTAGGGCTGGTGTGGGGAAACAGGCCTGGGCAGACACTTCCCCAAGGGAGTGGGTGGAGGCAGATGCCTTCCCTGAGATCGGGTGCCAGGGCCTGAAGTGGGATTTGCTATGTGTCCATCAGCGAGGAGCTTGGAAGCAAGAAGGGGAGAGCTTCCAGAAGTCAAAAGTGATCAATAGTTCACATGTCACAGAGGGCCCCTGGCATGGGCCACTGGTTGTCCTGGGGGAGCAGTTCTGCAAGCAGGAACCTCTTGCTGCACCATCTCAACAAGGTGCTGGCCCACTGACATGCTTAGTGGGTGTTTGTGGGATAAATGCATGGATGTGTTGATTTTATAGAACAGCAAGGAGGAATCTGTATCCCCCTCCCCGGGGTGGGGTGGGCGGGATGGAGTGCTGGGGGCAGGAGGGTCTCTCCTGGCCATGGAGGGCCATCTCTTGCCTGTAGGGCTGGGCATGTCCAAAAAACTAATGTGGGGAAAAGGAGGTGTACCTGCACTGGTTTCATGAGCTCATCTGAGCCATTTTCCTTGGGGTTCCCTGACTTACTTACTTTCATATTTACGTAAGGCCCTGTGGTAGATGGCAGGGGACTTTTGTTCCAGTCTCTGACTCATCGTCCCCAAACTACAAACTGCCTGTCTCTAGGCCTCCACTGTCTTATCTGTGAAATGGGGGACTAACATTTCACCTGCTTGGCTGATGGGTATAGGGCCACGTGGTTGCTGGGCAACACTCGACAGGATAGGAAATCTTTAAATATCGCTCAGTTGCCCCACAGCCTAAACATTTGAGAAGGGGAGGGAGACACACATTAAAAACAGAAACAGAGTGTGAAGCCTTATTTTCTTCACCTGGAAAGTTCTTATACATTTTTTCAAGTTCCAGTTGTGTGAGAGAGACTTGATTATGGGAATCTTTGTGAATGTTTTATACTTGATGGATATTCTGCATAAATTTGGAACTGAAGTTTGAAGAGTTGGGGCCGACCAATGGAAAGAAAAATGTGTAAATCAATTAACCTTTTGTGTTTGTCTTTATCTCAAGATGGAAAGGCCACAGGGAAGGAGGCTGAGGAGAAGGTAAATTGCATGCATTTTCCAGGCAGAAGAGAATGGTACCTATTCACTCTAAAACACACACTTTTGTTTCCCCCAAATCTAGGCGGATGATCATTTGTCTTAGAGGCAGTTAAACGTGACTTTGAGAAAATTCTCAATTGCTTTGAAAATGGTGAAAATGCTTTGCATTTCCAACAAAAGAAACTGCATTTTGAAGGTGAGAAATTGTAACTTTTGATTAAAGACAAACCCCTGCAAAAGTAAGCTGCCCTTCGGAGGGAGGGGCAGGGAGGGAGGGGGAGAGACAGAGTGGCTCAGAGCCGCCAGAAAGCTCTGTGGGGCCGGCTGGGGCGCACGAGTGGTCAGCAGAACAAAGGGCGGCCTCCCCGGGGTGGGACTGGCTCTCAGCTAGGCCGTGGTCAATCCAGGGGCGGAGGGAGGAAGGAGCCTCTCTCCGGCACCACCCTGGAAGGGCCCGGGCTCTCAGGGTTCTGCACAGGGAAGGCCTCCTAACCTCCCCGCTCTTAGGTCTGGGGCGGATGTGGCGCTCCTGCCTGCCTGACAGCCCTGGCTGAGGCCCCTGAGTGTGGCCAGTGGCTATTGCTTCTGCTTCCATGGAAACGCCAGGATTTGGGGAGACAAGGTAAGGGTTTTAAAGGCAGCCTTCTTTTTATAACTTCTACCTTATCCTCTTCCATCTGGCCTCCGTTCCCATGGCAACCAGATCAGAAAGGCCATTAGCAGCGAGAGCTACAGTTTGCACAGCAGATTTTGCCAAGCGCAAGGCCTACCCTACGCCAGCCAGTATAAACTGCCGGAGGTTCCTGGGTGCCACCCCCCTCGGTCCTGTAAGGAAACATGCGAAGCGCAGTGGGGTCCGGCGCATGTGCTGGCCGCACCAAGCCACACGCTGCGGCTGCCCTGTAGCCCGTGGCAATTTCCTTTCTTAACAATCAGAGATTTTTACCGGGCAGCCTGCATGTTGCAGAGTGGTCACCATGGGCAAATGGCAGCGGTCCTCCCCAGAAGGCCGGGGGAGTGGGGGCACGCAGCCTATAGGCCTTCCGCTGCCCTGGAGCACAGAGCCCCGCAGTGGGTCCGCTCTCCCCGCCCCAGACGCTAGCGGCAGGGACGCTCACACGGGCCCTGGCTGCCCCTCTGGCCAAGGGCTCACCACCCTTGTCACGCGAAGCCCATTACCCTGTCCATGTGGTCATGGACCTAACAAGGAGAAGAAGCCCATCTTTGTGAGGCTGTCGCCTTTAAACAGAAACACGCGGACCCAGAGGAGGCGCTGCCTGTGCCGAGCGGAGCCTGGTGCAGTTTCCAAGGACCTACATGCAGGCCAGAGCCACATTAACTGTGTGCTGATTTTAACCTAATTTGGGGTTAGATGGGCCACACAGGTGTTTGCGACTCTGAAGGCAGGTGTGGCGCTGCTCCCAGCTCGCCCTCCGCTGTTCATGCCCTGGAGGGCGCTCCTGCCCGAAGCGCCTCTAGAGGGAGAACCCCTCCTCCAAAGGACTTACAAATGGCCTGTGCAGGTGCACTGCTGTGTGTCTGTGTTCAGTTCTCTGTTATGTGAAGAATCCCAGTTCTCCAATCCTTCAGAATACCTTACTGAGCCCATGAGTAATGGTCTGGGGATGCAGAGAGAAATAAGACACTGGTGCTGTCTGTGTGGGTCTACTCTCCGGTCCTGGTGAAGTCTGCTGCACCTTCCCACCCTAAAATACCAGGCGTGCAACATTTAATTTTAACACGGTTATCTTTACATTCTCAGTGAAATGTGGAGCTTCATAAACAACGCGTAGGAAGTGATGGCCTGACTTCAGATGGGATGCCCTTCACTCTTTCTCCCTGACTTTTGACACAGGAATGAAGGCTTCGGTGTCCAAAGGCGAGTGGGATTACAAGAGGCTCTCCAGTGCCCCCTGATTCCCCAGCACCTGTTTAGGTAGCTCAGTACCCGGGGTCTAACTGCTAGTTTGCAGGGCGGAATGCCCGATCGCTGTGCCCTGCATTATGGCATGAAACATTGTGACTTTCCGACATGACCGTGAGCACCTCTGTCTGCCAGCTGGGAGTTTTGATTCCCGCTGTGTTGGCCATCAGATCTGAGAGACGGGAATAGGGAGCCTTGGAGCAGCAACAGGACTATAAGCAGGTGGGGCTGGCAGGCTGCCCAGGGGACAGGCTAGCTGCGGGCTGAAAGGCAGTGCCCGAGGGCATAGGCTAGTCCGCCCTGGGGAGCATTTGCTGTGTGGGTGTGGTTGCGTCTCAGCGTCCAGCTGCAGGACATTCCGCTGGGGCCCGCCGGAACTCATCAGCAGCTGGGGGCGCACAGCCCTATCCTCACAGCAGGGGTTAGGCAGGATGCTGGGACCCCAGGTGGCACTGGGTTCTGGGCAGGGATTTGAGATCCAGGCTGGAGCCCAGGCAAGCTGCCTGCCATGTGGGCCCAGGTGGGACTGGGAAGAAACTCTGACATAGGATAGGTGGGCTGGAATCTTTGCAGTGGTGATCACCCATGCCACATGGGATAAAAAATTAGCAGCAATGGTTCCTTTCAGACTCTTGTGCTGGGCAGGCGAGCTTCTCACGCTGCAGTGTGTGCTGTGCTCAGGGCCTGGTGGTGCAGACTTGGAGGTGGAGAGGTGGGAGGGGGTGGGCAGGGCTGCTCAGGCTGGATCAAAGCCCCGTTCCCAGGAGGGACGGCAGCATGGTGGGCTGGAGTGAGCGCTGCGTCTGGGTCCTCCTGCCTCTGTCACTATCATGGAGCTGGGCAAATGACCACTGCCTTTGGCCTGACCTGTGAGTGGTGAGGACCACCTCCTCACTCCCAAAGGAGCACGGGGATGGAAAAGAATGATGTGTGAGTGTTTTCCATGTAGTGCGTGACTGTTTTTCGGAGGGTGCCGTTAGCTCTCGGAAATGCATTTAGTGGACAGTTGATACCCGACATTCCCCCACCTGCCTTCTACACTAGGGCTCTCACTCCCCAGCTTTCTCGACCATCACACAGCCTGTGGCCATCCACCTGTCATCTTGCGCTGTGAGGAGGCTGCCCTGTGATCTCAGGCTTTGAAGTTTTCTGCCTGCCCGGCTGCTGTAGGTAAATATGTAAATGGACATGTAAGCATGAATGTATGTAGGTAGGTGTGCCCACAGGTAGGTACTGCCCATTATATGATACTGTGTTTCTGATCACTCAGTGGTATTCTTTCCAAAACACCCAGAAAGTCAGTTTGACTGTTACATGATGCCAACAAAATTTCTTAGAAACGACCTGCCTTCTTTCACCTCCAGTGTGGGAGCTGATGAAAAACAGAACAAACGAGAACAGAAATGAGCCCAGATCTGGCTGAGTCCAGCCACGTTCGTTGACCTGGGACTCTTGAAAACCCTCTTCTGTCTCTGATGCTCAGAAGTCAGGCCTGGCCCCTGTGTTGCCTGCCTTGACAGACTTTAGCATTTATGTGTTTTAAAAGGTAGTAAATACAGCAACGCCGTAGTATGACGTCACTTGATCAGGTTACAACTGAGCTGGTACAACCGTTCCCTCTTCAGCCATATTTACAGATGGATGGTGTTGGAATTATTTATCCCTCCAGTTGCAAACGTGACGTGGAAATGACTTAAGTGAAAACATCCCTTCTTATTCCACCAGGCATCAAGGGACTTTTCTTTTCCTGAGTGAAAGAGTTGGCCTGCTGTTTATTAATGACGCAGTTAGAGCCACGCTCGGATCTGTCTTTCCCCATTTATTTTGCCTTCCTGTTTCTACACCCTATAGTTCTTGTTTAACAAATTGTTCTTGATGTGATGTATTCACAATCAGCCATAAGCACAGTTGAAACACAATTTCCTGCTAGCTTCAGTTGAAATACATTAATCCTCTGGTATTTCCCCAGGACAATTCTATCTCTCGTGTGCAGACTATTTCTCTCATTCAGCAGCAAAGGAAACAAATCCTTGGAAATTGGTTTGTAAAGTGACACAAAAAATTTCAGCACTAAAATTCTGGGTATGCACACTTTTCTTTAGCCATGCATGTTTTCATGACACACCTTGTTAGACACTCACATGTGAGGGACATGTAGGCACAGGTGCAGGTGGGAAGGTGGGCATGTATGCACACATACAGGCACACATGCGGGGCTGTAACAGTGACATCATCTCACCCGTCCCCAGCTCTGCCGGTGTTGTGGTGAGAGCGGGGAGAGCCCTGTCATCTGGTCCACAGGTGCCGCCCTGCCTTGCTGTCTGTGGCCCTGCCACCTTGACATGACATACCCTTCACACGGAGGACGAGGCTTTACACAACTGTGTGATGTGATGTAAGGTGGTCGTAGTCAGTTTTGTACACCCGGGCCTGCCCTCCTTCATGTCCTGGGGCCGCACGTGCACTGGGATGGGAGCCCACGCAGTTCCAGCCTTGCAGAGTGACACACAGGGTGAGGTGTCGGCGTTGGCCGGGAGCCCTCACTTCCATCCAGCGAGAAACAAAACACGTGGTGGTCCCTCCCTGCTGTGGCTGCGTCGGTAGACTTCATCAGTGGAATGTTTGAGAGGGCCTGGCAGGGGATTAAAATCTATTTTGGCTCGTGAGAACGCAGGGCTGTATTACTGGTGCATCTAAGAAAGGCCTTACTTGTGGGACAAAAGGCACAGTTCCTGGAGGTGCCACACCAGCTGACCACTCCTCCCAAACTTTGTCGTGGGGCTGGTTATCGCAAGCTACAATTGAAAGCCTTATGAGTGAAACCATGTGTTTGTAAGCGTGTGTGTTTACTAAGACCAATAACATCTCATTGAATCTGTGACTGTTTATCTTTTGGGAGATGAGAAGTAGAATTCTTGAATATTGCAATATTCTCCCTAAATTCCCTGAAGCTTTAATATTGCACATAGGTAACTCTAGATGGACACCTGAGTAAGTCATCTGGTGAACTGAACAGCATAGGCAAAAAGTCTGAAAAGTTTAGGCTAGAGATTAAAAACATAACCGTGCCTGGGGTTGGTGAGCGGCTGTGTGGGGCTGAATGAGCGGGGTCTGGAGGTCTTTGACTGGGGCTACTCATTGAACAGTGAAGGCTGTGCTGCATTTTCTTGGCCTATGTTTTGTTTTCTTGTTTGAGAGAGAGATGGGCATAGAGAAGTCATTACCTACCTCAAGGAGAAGTAACCGTATAGAAGTAATGATGAATAGCAGTTAACGTGGGGCCTCAGCTCTGCGGAGGGCGGGGGCAGCGAGGCCAGGCAGAGACCGCAGGGTGCCCGTGGGAACGTGGGCCTGGATGCTAGGTATTTCAAGGGAAGCCAGAGGACTAGATTTACATGTGGGATTCTCAAATCCAAAATGCCAGGAAAATAGGCCCATGAAAGTACATGTATTGGTTTTGGGCTCAGAAGAGGAAGGAACAGAGAACATGTACAACTTGTTCCCTTAGTTCTCAGATGAGCCCTGCCAAGTGGTGTCAGTGCCTCGGTCCTCAGGATGTACCCCCGGCACCTGCAGGAGCGTGAGGACAGCAGCCCGGGCCCCTGCCAGGAGCCCCCAGGTCAGAGCGGTGGTGTCCTAGGGAAGGCAGAGGGAGGGGCACTGGAATTCCCTGCTTCCTTTGGCCAGGGCCTTGGGTCCTGAACCTCTAAGATCAAACAGGGTAACTGAGTGGGGCCCAGGCAAAAAGTTTGCAAAGCACCAGGTTGATTCTGATGCAAAGTAAAGGATGGAAAGATTGTAACATTTAAATTGCTTGAGCTATTTGGTTGTAAATGATTTGAACAAGCAGCGAAAAACAAAATAAACATTCTTCACACACTCCAATTCAATATTACAGCATCCTTTGGTGTTTCCACAGGAGCAAGGAGAGAGTCTAGCTCAGGGGCTGGAATGCCACAGTTCCCCTGAGGAAGGAGCCCAAGTACCTACCAGTCGGGGCACCTGCAGCCTGGGCTTAGCCATGACCTCTGACCTCCAGGCCCGACAGACATTGTAACTTGACCAGGGAAAGGCCAAGAACTCTCTGGCTGGGCCATCAGGCTTATTCCTAAGGCACAGCCAGACTTAAAGAAAAAAGGATGTATGTGTACTGTGACAGGGAAACACTGAAGAATATAAAATGTACAAAAAATGTTGATTTGTGTTTTCAAGCTGTATTAACTAAGTCCAGATTCACATCCCTGCAGAATCAGGAATGATCAGAAAAACGGACATGTCGGCAGCACTTCCCCACCTCTCACGAAGTAGAAGGACTGAGCGAGGACTGCTGTGGTTCCAGAGAGGAGGGTAGGAAGACTAGGAAAACAGATGAAGGGGGTTAGCTGGATTTCAGGCAGACTGGAGTCCTTCCATTGTATTAATTTAAATATTAA
Source organism: Phataginus tricuspis (assembly GCA_029783875.1). Taxonomy (NCBI): domain Eukaryota; kingdom Metazoa; phylum Chordata; class Mammalia; order Pholidota; family Manidae; genus Phataginus; species Phataginus tricuspis. The sequence continues at coordinate 2,815,947 of JAQQAC010004068.1, read as the reverse complement.
CATGTAAACTAATTTTTAGAAATTGTTGAAATTATAAGAGGTCATATTTTTGTTCTCTGATTTGCTTCATGAAAACCTTCAGTGTAACATATCCACTCTATTATTTTTGTATATATTAAAATCCCTCAATGTGACTATTCCATAATTCTGTAATTCCAAATATATTATAGACTTTTGAGGCAAGTCCTTTCTCTAAAAAATATCTCAGATTTGGTGAAAAAAATGGATACATAAAATTCCTACAGTTGGCACAGCCTTTTTAATCATATTCAAAAATGACCCACAGCAAAATGAAAATGGTAATATTTGTTCACAGCACATGAGTAGGTCTGAGTAGCCAATGATCTGTGTCTGGGTTGCTGTAGGGTGATGTATTGCGGCTCCTACGATTTGCTGCAGGCAGAAATCTTAATTAAGGGCTCTCCTGTGGAGTGCCCTTCAGGGAGTGCATTGCCAAATTGGTGTAAAAATAGACAAATGCCCAAACATCAGCCCTGTAACTGTGGGATCCCGCTGAATATTATATATTTTCCTCCAAAGATTGTGTTGTCGTTGACATGGTCAGGCTGCAGGACCCTCCAGTGATCAATTAGCCTTAACCCCTGGGGAAGAAGACCTTAATATGGGGAGAATTTCAAGATGTCACCATCTCACTGCAAACTCGCCTTGCTCACTGCCCTGCCAAGGTCCTGATGTGAGCACACGGCCCCTGAACCCCTTCTCCTAATGGTGAACATTCACCTGCTTTCCACCAAGTGGGGCAAAGTATTTCTGAGGTTCTTCCTGTCAGAAAACTGGGATGGGCCTGGAGCACACTTTGTGTCTGGGCATGCTGGGTTGGCACTCACCCCTGAGAAAAATGGAAAAGTGCCCTCTGCTAGTTACAGGCGATTGCTCTGCTTTGCGGCACGCGGACCTGTGGCAGTGGCTCTGGTCAGTTAGCTTGCTTCCCTCCAGATTTCTTAGGGCCATGTGAGGTATTGTGGCCAAATGTTTTCCAATCTGCTCATTCCTTAGCCAGAATTATTCCCAGATATTTTAACTCTATGACATTTACCCAGCATCCCATTTACCCACGGAGACCCACAAGTTCGTCTGGTCTTGAGTCTTTTGGTGGGATATGACTGTGCGTTTCTGGAAGCTCCTGTCTGTAAGCGCATAGATCTGGCCACATCGACCGGTGGCATTTGCACATTGGTCCACCTTCCACATTTCTGTAGCATTTTCCTGATGCCAGAAGAACAAATGTCTTTGCAGCTCTACCTGAATGTGTTTGCTCAGAAGCAGTAAATGTACAAGTTCAGGTCTCTCTGTTTGCGTTAACAGAAGAGACACAACAGTGTCGATCTCAGAGGTTTTTAAACCACAAGGAAAACATAAAGATGGAAAATGTTTCTGAATAATAATTTCTGGGTAAAACCCACATCAGTTATTTCTACCTGACCAGTCTCTAAGTAAGATGGACTCTAAATTCCAAACAAGTACTTTTCAAAGCCCAGAATAAGCATTTTTAGGGAAGAACAGACAACATGCTGCTAATGTGGGAAAAGCATTGGATGCTTGAGTATTAGGATGTAAGGCAGTGAGCATGTGATTGACATTATTTCTCTCTCTTGCATTCTCTTTCTTGAGTGAGATGCTTTGTGAGACAGAGAGAGAAAAGGTAGGATATTTAACAACACAAAAAAAGTCAAACTCATATAATAAGGGTCTATCTATGCATGCAGCTGCAGTGAAGGCAAAGATAGCTAAGACATGGCCCTTCCTTAGCCAGTCAACAGGCTAAAGAATGAGAAACTGAACCACATGCTAGCTGGACCCATGTCTGTGACAAGTGCTATTATCAGAGCCCCTGGGAGCTAAGAACCATTCTGTGAGGGCCTCAGGAGGGCTGCTCCCAGGACTTGCAATGGGAACTACAGAAGGACGGAGCTTTGTCAACAAGAAAGGCAAAAACAGGACAGTAATAGCAGGTAATAGTATTTTGTAGATTACATGGACACAGTAATAAGGAACAGTAAGTTAAATGCTAAAGTAATCTAAGAAGTGCTTCATTGTTTACAGGGCATGGTCAAATCCTTTAATTCAAATGATCCAAGTAAAAGTCCTGCAAGGTAGCTATTATTCCTCTTTTACGGCTGGTTAAATGGCTCACCACAGGTTGCATGGAACTGAAATCGGATACCCAGGAGATGAAGTTGATTTTGTTTCCAAAGTCAAAACCTCCTCCCATCCAGTGAAGTAGATCTACAGTAAGCTGTGAGATGGGATGCCAAGTCTCAAATGAAACATTTGCAGTGATTAAGGAACAGGAGCTTGAAGCCTAAATTATGACTTGATGCCTAATGCTGGCTAGAAACAATGAAAAAGTACTGGCTAAATTGATGGACTTGCGTAGTCCTTACAATGTAACTATTTTGCATCCTTTTAAAAAACTGAGGTACCACTGACATGTAACATTGTTTAAGTTTAAGGTGTATGATGTTGACTTGCTACAAGTATATCCTGTGATATGATCACCTCTGAACATTGGCTATGCCTCTATCCCATCACAGCCTGGTGAAAAATGGGCAGAGAAGCCAAAGAGAATTTTCCAAAGACATCCAAATGGCCAACGGGCACATGAAAAGATGCTCGATATCACTCATCGTCAGGAAAATGCAGATCAAAACGGTGAGGAGATAGCACCTCACACCAGTCAGAGTGGCTGGCATCCAAAAGACAAGAAACAAGTGTCAGCGAGGATGCGGAGAGAGGGGAGCCCTCGTGCGTTGTTGGTGGGATTGTAGATTGGTGTAGCCACTGTGGAAAGCAGTGTGGAGGACCCCCAAGAAACCAAAAATAGAATTACTTTATGCCCAACAATTCCACTCCTGGGGATTTATCCAAAGGAAATGCATCCTTTTGATTTAACCAGCTTTGCAATCTCGTTGACACCTGGCATACCCGAGCTGCACCACGAATTGTTAGGAAACTACTAATTACCAGTGAAAAAGGAAAGCCTTCAGTGGAAGCCCATCCTTTGTTCAGCATCCTTTCGTCTCAGTTGTCATTCTGCCCAGCGATTAACAGGGTCAAGTGGGAAGAAGTTCCAAACTGAAATGCACTATTTCTATGCAGAACGAAAAGGAATGAACAGACTCAGAGTGAATGGTGGCACAGCCTCAAGGGCGACTGTCCCCGGCCTCACAACTGTGTACACACGGCCCCTCCCCAAGGCGACGTGCAGCTACCATCACAGCTCAGGAGAGGGAAGAGAAGCGGGGCGCAGACCCTCCCAGGCCCTGCCTGTGCTCTGCGAAGCTGAGTGACTTGCCTCTCGGAGCCTCGGCTTTGCGTTACAAGTGGGTGACACGTCCCTTGCTCCTCTAGCTGGACTGTTGTTAAAGCCAAAGGTGGTGAGACACGAGAAAGTTATTTTCAATTTGTAAAATGCCACAAAAATGAGGGTTGTTGTTATATCTGTGCAAATGGCTAGTATTGCACACCACTGGCCCTTTGGGGTTGGTGATGAGTTTATTTGGTGATGTAAGCATCACCCCTTCATTTTTCAAGTATTTACCAAGACTCTGCCTTTTTATTTAGGGAAACTGGGCAGAGAGCAGGACAGTAGATGTTCCCTCTGTCACGGAGCTCACAGTGGCACCAGAGAGGACTGGAATTTCTGGCAGCTGAGAGTATTTTCATAGTGGTTTGTTTTTGCTCTTTGGTAATGGAAGTGTTTGTGCTGTTTCTGAACTATTAGATCGTGGTGCAGGGTAGAGAAAAAAAATCAAATTACTTATTTTTTGCTAATTCATGAACGGTAGGTTAATTTCATCTTTAAAAAAATTTATTTGGGCCCATTTTTGAATTAAGTCTGCATAGTCTAGATACGCAGATACGACGACTATGATAATGAGCATGTGAGCACCCAGAGAAGACCCCACCCACATGTTCTGCACCTGTGAGCTTCCCAGAAAGAGCTGAATGGAGCACCTGGTTCATTTTGCAGCACCTCCTGGGGACCTGCTCATGGTCCTCACAGTGGCCCATCAGGAACGATTTCCTCTTTTGTTAATTATTTTGTTCATTAATTTACCAACCATTTATCAGGTGCTAGGTACTGGGAGTAAAATGCCACAAGATGGGTTGGTCCTGCCCTCTGCCAGCACTTTACTCCATTTTCTTATTTTCCTGTAATTAGACTTGAACAGCTTGAAGGAGTGAGCACATGTTTCTAGACAGTATCCATGCCTCCTGAAAATCAGCTTTGGGGCTGAGGTTAATGGGCTGCCTTTGATTGAGATACTAGCGTCCTGCCTGGATTTCTGCTTCTTGTTTACTTTTGAATATGGGCATATTTGCGTGTTGTGGTAAATGAAAAGCTGCATGTGTTAGTGAACCTCTGCTCAATTACTAAAGCCTCAGTAATAACACCACCAGCCATGAATGCTAAGGGAAAAGAACCCTTTGTTCTAATTTTTTACATCTGTGGACTAAAACAGCACTCATGGGGACAATAACCCACACAGTAGATTAAAAGCCTGTTAAATGTTATTTTCAGCTTGGCAGAACACCAACTGCTTGGTACCCTTTAGCCCCACTTCCTTTGAAATATGGAGACGTACCGCAGCCAGGTGACAACACCAGTGTCACTTTAGAGTGGTTCCAGTGACTGTGTAAACCTAATTCCTAAATATAAAATGCAGGCTGACCCAAGGGGTGAGTTGGGGGCTTTGACCTTCCAAATGCCCACCCTGTGTCCCAAATCACCCTAAATAATTTTGTAATCTAGTAAAAAGTATGCTTGGTTGGGTTAGTCCAGGGTTTAAGGTAAACCACTTCCCTCCCCACACCCCTGCCCTGCACCACAGTGCTTGAGTTACTTCCAGTTAAAACCTAAAAGCTTTCATTGGTTTAGTGATTTTCTAGGCTTTCTCTTTTTTCTTATTTTAAGTTAGCAACCAAAGTACAGGTATAATTTGTACTTTTCTGTGTAGGAAGCCTTGGATCATCCGCTAATTTTAAATAGTTTGATTCTGATTAAAATAGTTTTTAGACCACAGTCCACATGATATGGCTGCTTTGAAAACTGCTTTTCAGCATAAAAAATGGAAATTGGTCATCTGAATTGCTGTAAGTCTTGCTACAAAATCAGTCTTGTAAAGATCTTTCCTCAGTTACAATGTGGCTTTAAGAGAGTTACCAGTGAAAGGCAACCAGTTGGAAGATCCGGGCTGCAGGAAATACCCACGCTGTATGTCAAATGTGTAAAATTCATACAAGTTCACCTTTACATTTATTTATGAAACCCCTCAGAGAATTTCTACCTTGCCAAGGACAACAAGAGGGCTCATAATTTTTGAATTCAATGGAAAGTGTCCCAGACGTTATGCTGCCAAGTAAAAATAAATCCAACCCAGGGCCACTGTGCAACAGATTTAAACATGTACATGTAAACTGGGAACAGAATTCCAGCCCCAAAGCTACATTTGGCCAGAACACAGCCTTCTAAGAGGTTTAGAACCACTGTCTGTCTTAAGATGTGTGAGCTTTAGAAATAGTCTATGTCATTGATTAGAATGGAGACTAGGTGCCCATCATCTTTTCTGGGTCCGAAGAAGTCATCATGGTATCACGATCCCCACCATCCCCACCATCCCCACCATCCCCACCATCCCCACCATCCCCACCATCCCCACCATCCCCACCATC
>JAQQAC010004068.1:2745225-2805250 GCA_029783875.1 Phataginus tricuspis | reverse complement strand
CCATCCCCACCATCCCCACCATCCCCACCATCATCCCACCATCCCCACCATCCCCACCATCCCCACCATCCCCACCAGTCCCATCATTGTTGTCATCACCATCAGCCCCCTTACCACCATCCTCAACACCATGTGACTTATGAGGGCAGTAAACCTTGGCTATGAGCATGGGTAAGGGACATTATTGTGTGCTTTGGCTTGTTGGGCTGAGATATGAAGTAGAAACATGTCAAAGAGTTTCAGAATAGTTAAAAGACACAGGGGCAAAGACTAAGTGGCAGAGAACCTCAGGTGCAGTCATTAGCTGTTGATCTAAGGCATGTCCCTTAGGTGTGTGAACCTAAGATGTCTCATGGATGAAATGGGCTAATAATAACACTTGCCTCAGAAATTCTGAGCTATTTCAGTGTCCTTATCAAAATGCCCATTGTACAAGGAGAAAACCAAGCGCATTAAGGTTAAGTGACTTATACAATGATGCAATGAACAACTGATTCAGGAAATCATACAATACCATATTTTAATATCCAAAAAATTAACTACGATTCATGATGGGAAATGACTGTTCATTCATCACTCACTTACCAACGTCTCCCTTCTACATGAAGAAGTGGCTTCTATGTTCCTTTAACCCACATTTAGTAGATATTTAAAATGACACCTGTAGGCTATAGGTGGCCCACATGACACATTTATTTTGCATCATATTCTCTATTTGGATATTTTTACCTAAACATGCTAGATTTTTGTCTCTTTTGAAAAACTGGAGTTATTTCAAGCCTGTGTGTCTACTTCTTAATAGTGACCCCTCCTGAGTCCAACTCAGAGAGTCCATTCCCTGCAACACCCCCAACCCTGCGAATGAATTCATACCCCCCACCAGTGTTCTGCTTGCCCTGTTGTCTGCCAGCACCTCTTGTATTTCGGTTTCTGCCTGTGCTCTAAAGAGTTTTTAACCTAACTTGGTGTTACATAAATAAAAGTCCTGTGCATCTGTCTCTGTTCAGGAAGTTATCGTGACTAGAACTGACATTACTATGCGGCCGAAATTCCATTTCCATAGCAATCAAGGGCCGCATGACACAAACAGTGGAGACTCCCAGACCCAGGCTCAATGCTTCTAGATTGATTTAAATGTTAAATTAATTGCTAATTCATAATTATTATTAATTACAGCTTTCCTCATTCATACACACAACACAAAAGGATAAAAACAATGTTGAGGTGAATTGTAGCAAAGTAAATCTTGATCAGGTCAATGAAAAAAGTGAAGCAAGCCTGCTGCAGTAATACCGTAACGCTGTGGGCTGCACAGTTAGATAAGACCTTCTTCACTGCCAATGCAAAGAAACCGTGATCTCTGACAAGACTCACAATAGTCACAAAATAGAAATAAACTACCTCATTTGGCAAAGCACTGGATCTGCTGACCCTGAAACCTGGAGACAGATTCTGTAGTGTGTTTTAAAGAGGTGATGGGTGATGTGTTTGGACAGCTCCAACATGTCTGCACAAAGGGGTTTTTAATTTTGATTTGATATGTGTGGAAATCCTTTTGATTTTCTTGGAATCACGTGCAGAAGTTGCTCTACATATGCACACACATTTTTTAGTGTTAAGTATTCAATTTTCTCAAAGGCACTTGTCTTCAAAATGTATTGCACAGACCACTTGCCTCAGAACCACTAGGTAGCTGGATAAAATGCAGGGTTCTGGGTCCACCCAAACAAAACCGCAGAAGGTGGAACTTAGGACCCTGCGTTTTAAACAACGGCCCGGAGGAGTTCTGCCCCAGACATTAGACTGACTTTCTCCTCACACGCACACGTGCACAAACATACCCAAACCAACTCATGAATCTGCTTTTCGCAACTATCCTTAATTCAATTAAAAACAAAAATGGCGAACGACAATTCACAAAGAAGCGATTCCACAGAGGGCCCCAATCAAGACAGCCCAGATATATCGCCCTCGGGCAGTCTGTTCAGATCCAAGGGTCAAATGTAAACTAGCCCGGGGGATTTATGGACTTCATGTCCTTCAGACAATCCTCCATAAATATTATTTCTCCCCACTGGGCCTTTCAGGCGGATTAGAAAACAAAATTCAAGGTTTTCCTCACGGACAAGAACCTGGAGGGCAGAAATTCAGTGTCTCAACTAAGGACAAAGCCACTCGATTTGCTCACCAGCTGGACAGAGGGCAGGATTAAGGTTTGTTCTCATTCTAAGCACCGCTGGACTGAACAGTCGCCTCCTTCCCGGATACCAGAGCAAGTCAGTGATAAATGCTACACTTTGGGAGCAGCTGGGTGAGATCCAGAATTAAAACCACAAAGGTGGGAGCTCTGGAACGCTGAGGCCAGGCCCATGGGTGGGAAGGGGTGCCGATTGTATCCACTTGGGAGTCCTCAGGAACGGACCCAGTATCTGTTATTGACACACAGAAAGACTGCTGCTCACAGGGCAGCCCCAATCCCAGCCGGGTCCGTGGGTGCAGCATCTGCAGCTGCTGGCCCAGTCACGCCACAGACATTCACTTTCTGAAACATGTCACAATGAGTTTTTTATTTTGTATTTCATGCATCCACACCAGGAAAGAAGATTGGATTCTGTGCTATGGAGAAATATGTATGTGTGGGTGCATGTACACACACACACACACACAAACACACACCATGTCTCTCCCTCCAGGGAAAGAAAGTGTGGTTTTATAACCAACATGCCTCCTTCAAGATGCTGAGCTCTCTCCAAGCCTTCCTGTTGTCTCCTCCCAATTCTAAGAATCAGATGTAGCAACCATGGAAGAAATAAATCTACTAAATTCATTTGTCTCTGAAAAGGAGCTAACCTACAGCATACCACCCTGAAACTGCGAGCCTGTGTTGGTGTGCTGCAGAACCGCCCTGCCTGGCCTCCAGTCGGCACCGTCACGCCTCTGGACACCAGAAGTCTGAACTGGCTTCACGTCACTGAGCTCTACCCAGGGCTCCAGGCACAGGCTGGGTGGCTTAAATCATCCATTTCCAACCTGTATAAACTTAACATTTATTTTTTCCTCACAACCCCTGTCAAATAAGAAAAGAAATGGGATCGCAGTGTCTGATTATTGCATAAAAATAATTGTTATGCATGCAAGAAGGAATTACTGTTCAATAAATCTTGTTAAACTGTCTGTAGTTTGGGTAGATCTTGATAATAGCCTAACCATATGGTGCCATTTCTTTTCTCTTACTATTTTATTCATTTCCTGTTTTCTTTCTGTTACAGTCAAGCATGTTATCTTAATTATGTTTTAAATAACTTTTGGAAAAACATTAGGAAATGCAGTTAGATTTAATCTAAGTGCATACATGACAGACACATTCTACAACAAAATTTAGAAGAAAATACTAAAAGAATGCAGTGTGTACTTCCACTATTAGGACTTTGCTAATTAAATTATCCCCCCCCCGGAATAATGCAATTACATTGTTAAGAAGAAAACATTTATGTTGCAACATAAGGCTTTCATCAGAGATTTATTAAAGAATAAAAACCAGTGGTTCCTGTAACTGTTAGTAAATATGTTTTTACTCATATCCTGCATGTAATCTGTATGATCACACTCTGAAAATTTGTACTTCTGTTTATACAGCCATAATCTGTATTCAAACTCAGAATTATCAGGCAGTACAATAGCCTTCCAAGTCAAAAACTAAGTAAGTACATTCAGTGTACTTATATTTTATTTGTCCTTATGGACCCAGAAGAATGTCTCGGTCAGCTCTGACACACCGGGACAGCTCAGGGTAGACTCTAAGCAAGAAGGTAGCAGTGTCCCTACAGCAGGAATCAGCTTTGCCCTGATGCAGACCCAGCAACACGAGCTTAACTCTGTCCTAACTCCTCACATTTTGGCAAATCTAAACTCGGCCTGGCCCCACCTGCCTCAGGCCTCTGCCTCTCTGTCTGGATCTCTGAGAAGTGTCACCCGTGGTCGTGCCCTTCCCTCCCTCCTCTCTGCAGGAAGGCTGCTTCTAGGGGCGGGACACGGCTACTAAAGAGACACTCGCCTCCCCTCGCCCCTTCCAGAGATCTCCCAGGGCAGTCAAAGCCGCCATGAGCCCGGTCAGGGCACCGAAGCAGGACCTCCACTCAACATGAACTTGAGGACCGGCCGGTACTCTGTGTGAGCCGTCGCATTCCGTTTGCCTGGCATGCTTGGATCCGGGTGGCAAACATTTGCGGTAAAGGCTGGAGGTAGGCATTTTGGGCACAAAGGCGGCAGGCAGGGGCAAGGGCGAGTGAGTGGCGCGGCCGCGGGAGGATGACCTGGGGTCGCTCCTCGGTCCGTACCGGGGTGTCGGATCTGCTTCCTCAAAAGCAGGTGGTTAACGGCCTCTCCGGGATCTCCTGAAGTCCTTCCAGAGCACTGTCCTTGGACCGCCCTTTCGGAAGGAGGGAGTGACAGGTATTTACCCTAAGAATCAAAATCACAGCGGGACCTGGCGCCTCGGCCCTCGCTCGCGGTGGGGACCCCACCGAACCCCGCGGCGCCAGGAGCGCTCTGCTTCCCGGCCCCCACCGCCGCCCCTTGGCCTCCCCGCGGCGGGTGTGACAGCCACGGCCTGGCTCACGCTCGCGGAGGAACATCACGAAGGGCCCTTGAGCGCCAGTGCAGCGTGGGCTGCCTCGGGTCCTGCCCGCCAGTGAGTAGTCCATCCTCCCTGACGACGGGGAAGCAGGGGCATGGGGGAGGCTTAAGAAAGCCATGCATTTTTCAGTATCTACAAGCGTCTTTAAAACATTTTTACTATTGATTGTTGCTACTCAGAAGATATTAATACAGCACAGTCTCCTAGTGTGCCCAACATTTATTTTAGTTTTCTGAAATTCTGCTGGGCTGTGCAATCCCCAAATCTGGGAGCTGCCTTCTACAAATGCACACAAATGAGGCACCACCAGTAATGTCACCATGCAGGTTGCTTCCCACCTAGTTCCATTTAACGTGTGTTTTGCATAGTCAGAAAGTCTGCAGATGGAAGATAAAGCCCGGAAGGTCCCTAGCTGTGGAGGAAGCCATGAGCAGGTAAGGAAGTGGGTCTTTCTGCCCCACCTCTCTCCTTCACTCTGTCTCTCTCTTTCAGGAATAACTCAGATGCATAATGTCCCTTCCAGGGACGTTTATGGCAGGGCAGCTGAGTTGCAGGGAGGCTGAGCAGTCTCCCTATGGCATCTTCTCACCCAGGCCCCCTCCCACTGAGAAGCTCATTCTGCTGGAATCAGAACCCACCCTCCTTTCAGTCCTGACCCTGAGCACCAGCTCTGACTGCTAACCCGGGGAGCCCTCCCCCGCCCCCACCACCTGTGTGTCAACAGACATTTTCTTTTACCAAGCAGATCCCAAACTCATCTTTTGACTTTCTGTGTGAGCGTATGGCATGTTAAAAAAGATAATTTTTCAATTTTGTTCTTTTTCATGACTTTTCTCATCCTTAATATCAAAATCAGGACACAGTATGGTAATTACCTAATTATTATAGGTTATATCTTTACTCCTCTGACATTACTGTGTCTCTAGGTAAAATAATGCACATCTAAACTATAAGGAATGCTCCTTTTTGCTGTGAAGATCCTTTATATTTTTCACATAAAACTGAATGCTATTGTGCCCTTGGTTAGGAAGCAATTGAATGACACATGAATTTGTTTATAAAAGTTTGAATTTGGTCATCAGGCTCATTTCAAGTTCACCTCCTGCAGTCTTTCTGGAATAGAGGATGTCTGTCTACGGTATTTATGATTTTTGGGGGAAAATGCTAGAATGCCTTGTGGGAACTCCGCAAATGGTGGAGTCCCAGGTCTGGAAGGAGCCGGGCCGGTTCCTGCGCTGCTGTGCGAACCTCAACCACGGCATGTGCACACCTGAGACCCGATGTGAGACACTCTCCGGGGCTCCTCAAGCCCTTCTGCTCATTTCAACAACCGTCTATGTAAGTGTGCTCTTCCAGAGAGAGCGGTGCCGGTGCCAACGGGTGCCGATCCTAGCACATGCGTTGTGTGCTCATGTGGTCCCACAGGGGCAGGGGGCTCATTGCTGTGCCCTTGTGCAGAAGAGGAAAGCCATGCTCAGGAGTGGAGCACTGCCATGAAGTCGCTAAGCTGAACTGTTACTCACACCCAGAGCTGAAGCACTGCTGGCTCCTGCAAGTCGTCGCTGAGTGATGACTGGAAATCTGGGCAGCAGGTGATAAAGGGATGCAGGATAAATGAAGTAGTGTGTGGGGTGGTGGGCAGGTTGGGTGTTCTGAGGGGAGAGGTCCCCGTTTTAGGTGAGACGACTGTGCAGAGCCCCAGACTCAGGAAGGAGGCAGGCAGGACAAGCCTGGGCGCCAGGCAGGGGGTGGACCACCTTCCTGGGGCTGCAGAGGAGCCTGGCCTTCTCCCTTCCTCCTGAACCCACGGTCCTTCCTCCTGCGCCCTCCTCTGGAGCGCTGACCAGAATCTGCTCTCAGTGTCTCTCCTCACAATGCTGATCTGACAGCCGCACTACACTGGCCTTGAGTCTGCCCCGGGGTCCACCCTCAGTCAGGTGGCGGAGTTCAACACCATGGGTTACAAACCATGATGGGTTTGCATTTCATCGTTGGCTCCTCAGGGAAGGAGACCAAGGTGCTTGCGAGTCTTTCCCAAGCTGCCTGGAGCACTGGGGAGGGAATAGAACCTTCCTTGCAGGGGTTTCTCAGACTCAGTGTGAATAATCTGTGTGGATACAAGGCACGCAGAGAAAGTGGAGCTCATGTCCTTGGTGTTCATGCAGCTTTCCTGGCACAAACATGCAGGGCCGGTGAGCCCAGCTGGGAGCTGTCCTTGCAGGGCTTGCCTCTGCTTGCAGCACTGTCCTGCCATTGTCACTGGCTGGATAGGTAGAGGACATGGGGCCTCACAGCTTCCTGCTGGCTCACCATAGTGCGGCTAGAGCTTTTCTTTAGTGTGGGGGCTGCCTGACCAGGCCCCATGATTTACTAAATGTGTGACCACGGGCAACCCACCGAATGTTCTAGACAGTTCCCAGTTGCATGATGGAGACAAACACACATGCCTGAGTCATGGGTTCATCAAGGCATGTAAATTCCCTATCACAGCACAAGGCCGGTGAGCCCTCGAGAAAGTTGGTGGCTTCTGATGTTAGATATGTGGCCAGGGAGCCATCACTGGTGACTTCACTTCCTTCACCTCTAGGACTGGCACCCTGCAGGACCTCAGTCAATGTCCCTTCTGACGACAGAGCTGGCCAACATGGTGCACTCCATCCGAGGCTGCATGAATCCCGATTTGCATAAGTCACCGAATGTCCTGCCCCAGTCCCTTGGCTGTAAATGAGAAGACTCAGCAAGCCTCCCACCTAAGCTTGTTTTGAGATACACGTGACACCTGGCCCAGTGTGTGGCATCATTGCAGATGTACAGTGTTGTTTAGTGCTGGTCCCTGAAGAGGCTACATTCATTCTGTCAGTTGCTGAGAAATCAACCTTGGTTTTCGAGGATATCTGAAGTCTGGGGAGTTCCTCTAACTGCACCATAGACCCAAGCTCGGCTGAGGGCTGCTCTCTCTCTCCCATCTTCAGGCGAGAAAGCCCTCTGATCCAATCACCAGAGCCTGGGAGGAGTACAGGCTTCTCTAGAAGAGCAATCTATACATAGACTGCACTCAAGAGCATCCCATGGGGAGACAGGTCTATAAAGACCCCGATAATTGCACTTGTTTCCTGATTTTACTGTGTGCCATGCATTAGATGATTAGTGTGTTTTTCAGGCTAATGGCAACAGTATGTTGAACTGAAATGCCATTTCTGGATAAAATGATCAATCTTTTTGACTTCACCAGTAAACACATCCCATCAGGGGGTCACTAATATGCTTTTATGACTCCCTGCCAGAGAGGGTACCATCACCATGCTTGACAAACTATCCTTTGGGGGCTTCCTTTTAATTTTATTTTTTATGCAATCATGGGAAACCATAACCAATAAATTTAGCCTGATGCTTCCTCCTATTAACTAATCCTGAAGAAGCCCTCTGGGGTCCACCAGGCACAAACCCTTCAAAGAATCTGTGCAGGATATTGGAAATGATATGCACCCCGGGACTGGCCGCAGGTTTATCACCCCGGGAGTCAGGTTTAAGAACTGAGCTGCTACTGTTTTCTTTGCCGTTAGAGTTTCAACGTGGTTAAATGTCAGGGAGTCTGATCGGTGGATTCCGCAGGATTTGCAGACAGGACTGACTATTTGTCTTTAATAAATTCATTGGCTCACAGACGAGGTCTTAGATTATTTGTTTGGGGAAAGGATGTGTAAAGACTGCTGATGCAGCTTTCTCATCAGGGCCATGCAGGCTCCTAAGTGCTCAAATCCAAATTAAGCTCCGGAGTGTTTTTGGAAAGCATTTTAACAGCTGTGGAATGGGAAGGGGATTGAAATGAGAGTCCCACCCAGGGACCTGAGGGGTGTCGTCTCCAGGCCTTTCTGTGATCTGGACCCACAGCCGTGGAAATCTTGCTCTCTCCTTAAGTCAAGGCTGGACCTTTTCAAAGTGTGTTGAAATGCTTGAATTCCCTCCGAGGTCCTGCTGCCGGAGAGCCCCACTGGCTGAAGCTGTTTCTGATTTGCTTTCAACCACTGAGGACACTTACTGGCAAAGGAGTTTTTTCAAACTAAAACTCAATTTTAAGAGACATCTTATACTAACTGTGGGACTAGTTTCTTTTTTTGGTTTTCATGTCAATAAATCTATTTGGAGATCTTGGGAGCTAAGGGACAGAATCCACGGCACCATGAAGTCCCTTACGCTTCTAAAATAATTACTGTTGCTCTGGGATCAATACCTCACCTCTGCTGCAGCCACTTCTTCACTAGGGTCTGACCTAGACCCATACGGCCAGTGATAATTAAACATCATTATGGAAGGAGCTCTCAATTCCCAGGTATCTGTTCCACTGGCTTGTGTGTGCTTCTTGGGGTTTGGGCGGGGATATTATCAGCGAGGTGCACTCAAAGTACTGGTGAATACCAAGCTGAGTACCCAATGTTAGCACAGAGATTATTTATAAGGGTGGTTTTTATTAATTCAGCATCTATCTACTGAGCACCTACCATCTGGTAGGGTGGGGAATGACAGTGGTGGCTGCATTCCAGTTAGAGGAGGCAGGCTGTGTGTGTGCATGTGTGTGCGTGCTTGTGCCGTAAGACAGCAAAGCCAGCAGGACAGGGTGTGTGGGGCCTGGGTGGGCACAGCACTGTTCCTCAGGCTTCTGAGCAAAGTCCCCAAAGACGTGAGAAGTGAAGACAAGAGGGATGGCCGGGCCACCGCCCAGGAGAGGGGCTGCCCTCCACGCGGGACCAGACCACGCCCCTACACTCGCCATCAAACCATGCTGCGGATGATATGGAGGCAGCGTGTCCACCTCATAGATGAGAAGTCTGAAGTCCAAAGAGTGGGCACCATTTCTGAAGAAAGTGAGGTCACGTGACACCAGGAGTCAGGTTGGGGTCTACCTGCAGGATCAGGTGACACAAAACCCTTGTCCTCCAAGTTGCTGCTCTCATAGGCTGATGACCCTTCCTCATAGGCCACACTCCAGCCACGGATGAGGGCAGACTGTCCTGGGGGAGCAGGCATCCTTGTGCCCTCAGTGATGGAGGAGGCTGGTGCTGACCTATGCGCCTGGGAAGTGCCCCATCCTTGCTGCATTCACGCCGTGCTCACAAAGGTGGGCGTCTGCACAGATTGGTTGAATGGAAGGGAGTCTGCCGAACTGAATCCCAAACATGGACCTTGCAGTTTACCTGGAAGTTCTAAGAGACCTGTTCCATCCTGAGAAACCCACTAATTAATGATGCATGGGCCTGAAAACACTCCCTAAGTGTGCTCGATGGTAGGGCTTGCTCTATGATTGGTGTGGATCCCTGCAGGTCACCCTGGCACCAATAAGGTGCTCTTTTTTCTCCATCTTGGTTCTCTTGATGCCTAGTGAGACCCTGACTGCTCCAGGTATAGTTTCTGAGGAAATGGAGTCTTCCACTGTGATGTAGCTTCCAGGTGGGGTGAGGGAGGTGGCTGCTGTGATTTTGGGGCAGCCCCAGCAAGAGAGGAAATGGTGATTTTATAATGTTTCACTGAGCATGCACATTCAGAAGCTCGGTGACTGTCTGCAGAGACTCAGAGGAAAGAGCAGTCGATGGGTTTGCTTGGTAAGGAAGACGGTTTTGTTTCACTGCATTGACACAGAGATCATAGCTGATCAAATGTCCCTCTCCACTTTGGTTTGCTCGGAAGCTTTGAATTTGCAGCTACAGCCTTTGACTGGAGTATATGTTTCTGTGCTTCCAGTTCTCTGGCTTCTCCCTCACACCCTGCCCCCAATTACCTCCTCCTTTTCGTCTTACTACATCCACCCGAGTTAGCCATTTGGGGTTTGAATGAGATAGTGTGTAAACGAAGGAGCAAAGCTATATGACTGCATAGAAATATATCCGATATTGCCAAAACAGAGGGCTCCTGAATATTCAGAAGGATGGGCTTAACATTTTGGGACAGTAGTCAGGGAATTAGTTTAATATACATCTGTAGCTCCCTCTAATTCAGTGTAATAGCCATCAATTCTCAATTGCTTTTCAATTATTTGAATGAGAAATGAATTTGGAATTTTAATGTCTCTCAATAGCCATGTGGTGCTGACTATTTTTCTTAATGCTTGTTATCTGGAAAGCATTTTCCACCTAATGTCTGTCCTTCAGTAGAATACTGCTGCAGCCTATCCAGTACCGCAATAGACTTTTTTGCAACGACGGGAATGTTCTGTGTGCCGTCCAATACGGCAGCCACCAGCCTCATGCGGGTGCTGCGTGCATGAAATGTGGCCGGTGAGACCAAGAAACTGAATTAAAAATTTTATTATTTAGTTTTGGTTAAATCTGAGTAGCCACGTGTGGCTAACAGCAACTGCATTAGAGCAGGTCTTAAGAGTGATGTATAAGCCTGCTACCCAAGGAGCTTAAAATTCCAGTGCGCTCACATTTTTGATGGGTTTTATGTTGTGAGAACAAGAAATCCTTCATGAAAAGGTGTTTATACCTTGCCAAGTACATAGAAAATTACCGAATTCAGCCATGTTGCTGGCATGGTGGCACTGCTGCGCTCACAGCAGGGCCAGGAGTCAAGTGCAGGGCTTTACCATGCTCGAAAACCAGGGACACGCCCATGTGGAGGAGAAGAAAAAGCAAGGGGTGAAGGCGACGACATGAGTGTGCAGGCGCGGATGGTGGACCAGCACCGGGAGCCTCTGTTTTATGGCTCAGGAACAAATCTGTCAGCCATGTTCAAGCCCAGTTTTAGCTGGAGGCTTGCAGAAAACGCTAGCGGTATTGATAGTTCAGTCTCATAAAAGAGAAGGAAATGGGAGAATTCTGCAGCGGGAAGCAGCCTGAGTTGTAGTCTCGGCCAGCATGAAGCAGCCTGGATGCACCCAGCCTTTTCCGGAGGGCGGGGGACAGCCTGGAATCCGGACCCTCTGGGCTACTGCACGGCCCATTGGATGGGTCCTGGGCGCCGACCCAATGAGCCTGCAGCCCAGCAAGCACAAGCTCATGGCACCCAGCTTCAGGTGGCTCTGTGTGGGAAATCCTTTCTGTCCACTGCCACCAGACCTGTTCCATACCAGCTCACACCTGTTCCAGCTTTCTGGCTGGTGTGGGGAAAACTTGTGTCATGGAGCAGTGAGGACATGCTCCCAAGGTCACTTTGTAGCCATGACGCAAGTTAACACCAACCCTGCCACATGGAAAGCTCGAGGCAGTGAGAACTTCCTAACCGGGGATGCCCCTGGCACCACCTCCTTGCTGTGCGCACACTGGCTGCTTCCCCGCGGAAGCACAGCCCTCCCACTGCTATGGCTGGACCTGAGTGCCCACCCCCTGCAGCCAGGGTCACCAGGGCCCACGGAAAAAGTGACCGGCGATCCCCAAGTACTATCTGAGCCCCAGGAAGATGAGGCGGCCACCAGGGACTGGAGGGGGCTGCATGAGAAGGCTGCGGTTCCTCCGCGGCACTTCTGTGAGCAGACTTCCGGGAGAGGCGAGGAAGGCCGTGTGTATCTCTCCTCACTTTTGCTCTCCATCCACTGAAAACACAATCCTGTGACTTTTTCCATCCCCGTGGTAGATTCTGTGGCCATGGAGAGGGACTCCCAGGCAGCCTCGGGGCAGGCAGGCGAAAGCCACGTGGACTCCACTGGGAGGGGAGGGTGCCGTTGGCTCTGCCTGGGGACCTCACCCGCCCACGCTGGGAGCTGCCACCGGTGCCTGCATGTCTTTGCCTGCAGGTTCCACTCGGGCACTGTGGCCCCAGGAGCGCGGGGTGGCCTAGAGGCAGAGTGGGGCACAGCTGGTGTGGGTACCAGGCTGGGGAGGCTCTGAAGCCTGGCATTCTTCCCCGAACCCTGCAGCTCCCCTAGAAGGCTTAACTTGGCCACCCCCTGGGGCGTCTGGCTTGAGGATGGTTCCTTATTGGCTGACCGTCCATCCTGGCCTCATCCCCACACCCCAAATAAGCTACCCCGCCCCAGCCCTCGCCTGAGAAGCTGCGCCTTCTCAGGAAGGGGAAGGCCGCCCGTGAGTTCTCTGGCTGATGATTCACACCCCTCTCCTTTGCACGAGGTCCGCGGGCCGCCCGGTGCACCGCTCACTTTCCCCGTGGTGGCTGTCCCGGCGCCATTTCCTGTGACAGTGTCGTCTGTTCACGTCATGACAAGGACGAGAAAAGAAACACTGGAGTTGCCCCTCCACGAGTGCCTCCAGCTGCGATGTGGCAGAAATACGGGAAACGAGATACACGTGAGGACGGTTTGCGGGGGAGAATGACCAAGGGGTGGCAAACGGCCTCTGGAGTTTACGGCCTCAGTGATGGTAGTGAATGGAGCTTTGCCAGGTTCTTTATTTTAAACCCATTTGTCTGTGGTTCGGCCTTACATGTGCTCAGCTTGAGGAGTCATTATTCATCTCAAGCAGCAGCAAAGATCAGGCGTCTCCTCCACGCTGGCTGGTCAGCGCCCTCCTGGGCCCGTCTGAGCGCTTGCTGTGATGAGCAGCGCTGGACGGCCGCGTCCCGGCTGCCGGGCTGCCTGCCCCCGGAGCGAGGGTTTCCTTTAGGAAATGCCAGAGGCCAAGTCGGAGGCAGCTGCGCCGAGTGAGGGAGACACAGCGGCACTCGGACGCTGCCCCTGGAAGCCGCTCTGCCGCCCTTTTAGAAAATGGCAGTATTTGCTGAAATGGTGAGTCAGGCAGGAACCCGTTCGAATTCACTTTTTTCCTTTACATCATTTAAGCAAATTAATATCAAAAAGCTAATTTTACTTGTCCTTCTTTATATTATCACTAGAAGCAGAGGGAGTAGAACATCCTGGGGCGCTGTGATGTTCTCTGGGGAAAGCAATCATGGGAGCTGGTATTATTAGTAAGGACTCAGGTAAATCGACTCTCCATATGACTGGGAAAGGATAGGGACCCGCTTGTTTTTTTTCTCATACTGGGATTTATGTGTTTGTATTTGTTATTTTATTCTCCTGGTCGGTTTACCTACTGACTGTGGGAATCCTGATACCCGCTGGGTTTCTAAGGAGCAGTTTTGCCAGGATGCGTGCACACAGCCCCTTTCCCAGGGTAGCGTGGGTCCAGGCGCACCTGCACAGGCAGCCATGAGCATCACCGAGAACCATGAGGCTGACCCTGGCTCTGAGACTAGCTAGCCAGGAAATTATTTAATTTCATTAGGCCTCTGGCTCCTTATCTCAATAACCAGAATATAAGCTCCATGAGGACATAGTTTTCCCCACAACAGTGCTCCAGAGAGGACAGACCCATTACAGAGGAGAAGCTCGGGCAATACTCCTTGAGTGGATGGAGGAGGACATGATTCACAGCCCCTTCAGTCCTAAGTCACCAAGAAGTAGACCTTAGTGAGAAGGTAAAACTGATTCAAGGAAAGAGCAGATAAAACATAGCAGACAATATTTAGTTTGTGTGCAAAGGACCAACCCATTTAAAAAAGCATTCTGACAATGACAGTAATGGATATAGGATCCTTCCAATTGCATAGGAAACATCATGCTGACCCACTTTGGAACTTCAGCCTTCCCTTAAGTAGAAGCAGTGGTTAGGAAAGAGGTGTCACAAGCCGGTTGCTTTTTCATGCTACATTTTACCACCATTCTTACTCCAAACACACACACACACAAACAAAACAAAACTCTAGGTGATTTGTTCTATTCCAAGACAAGTGGTGACTTTTAAAGTTATTTAATGACTGTTTTTTAAGTTTGTAGCCTTTGGTATGTCTTATGCCACAGAACCCGTGCAACATCTAAAAATACGTTTGCTCAGTGTTTCAGCATGTATCCTGTTAACCCCAAGCTCTGCACATCACGTCTTCTGGGGAGAAATGCGTATTCTTGCATGTAATGAGTAGCATCTTCAGGGTCAGCCCTGCGCATCTTTGTGGCTGAAAGCCCCCCGGAGGAGCCCTCTCATGCTGAGCCGGGAGAGGACACCATTTCCCCCGTGTCCTGCTACGGCCCAGACGCCGCCAAATGGCAGAGCTGGACCCCTCTGCCAGCCCGCAGTCTGCTCCTGGGTCTCTGTTAGTCCGTCTTGCTCTGCTGTGCGGTTTGTATTATTAGCCCATGAAAATGCCATGTTGCTCAGAATGCGGGGCTTTCCATAGCATGTTCCCAAAACCACAGACCCCATGATGTGTCCCTCTTACAGATATTTTGTAACTCTTTTCTCCCTTTGGTCTCTTGAAAAAGAAATTACAGAATAAGCAAATAATTGCCATCTAGGTTACACTCTACCATCGGGAATGTCTCTGCTGAGGTTTAAATGTTATTTAGTACCAGTGCCCATGATATCTCGGACCTCAGAATTTCACTTTGGAATTTATCCTAAGAAAGCAGTTGGCTAAATTCACACTGGCATGTGTATGTGAGTTTTCATGCTAGTATTTCTCATAAGATCAAAAAGTATAATAAGCGGTACAATCAACAAATTAAATTAGGTTGTATTCGTACCAAGCAGCATATGCAACCTTTTTACCTTAATGACATATTTACTTAGGAATTTTTATGCACTGCAGTATATCTTTAGGTTAAAAATTTGGTTACTCTATGGCATCCATTGTGTAATCCTATTTTTGTAATAACTTGGTACATATATGTATGCATGTACTATAAGCTAAAATTATATGGTTTGGACATATGGTTTGGTATGCACATAACCCTAAATTATAAAAATACTCATATCTGGTGGTGGGATTGTGAGGGATTTTTTCACTTTTGTTTTTAATATCCGTATGAACTGTCTGGATTTTCACTGTGGGTATAGATTATGTTTTTAAAAACAAACAAACAGACAGATAAAAAGGTATATTTAGAGAGTAAAGAACAGCGGCCCTACCCTCCTCCCATCCAGCCTGAAAACGGATGTGGAGAGGGTTTGCCGGTCACTTCGCCTGGTCACTGGCACCCCAACGTGCGTGGTAAGGGCCGCCTCCTGCGGGTGCCTGTTGTTTGGTGGTGCAGTTAGACTAAAAAGTTGAGTTAGTGTCATCTAGTTTCATTTTTGCTTGATATAGGTCACTTCCTAAAGGAAGAAAATTTGGGAAAAATTACTTCACACACTCCTGGGAGATAGGTTCTCAGGGATTTCAGGGAAGGACGCCATTGTCCACATAATGATGATATCAAATAGTATTTAATAAGTGCATGACACTAAGATGCAAACTTTTCAGATGGTTTTGGACCTTTTCCATTTCTGAGAATGGAGTCATCACCGACTCTTATCTACCTTTCCCCATGGTGCTGAGGACATCTCCGCTCACTGTTTCAGTAAGGTCCAGCAGGTTCATCCAGGTCAAGCTGGATGTCTTCCCTGATTTTGATTCTGTTAGTTCAAAGCCAGTCACTGTAGATGCTATGACTCACCCAGTGGGTTCACCTAGTCGGCACTGGCTTTACTGGTGCTCAACAAACAGGGGTAGAGGGCCTATAGTCTGAGTTACGATGCCTGTATAAGCCACACGAGGCACAGAAACTATGTTTAGAGCTGTTGTGAGTTCTGTTTATTATGTACAGTGTTATTGTTTCTTCATGGCACAGGAACTGGGCTTAAGGTCCTGGGATGTCAGTGGGATGCAGTGCTTTAGAACAAGGTTTTGAAATCCAGCAGACTTTGTACGAATCCAGACATAGCTAGTAATATGCACAATCTTGGATGTCTTTTCTAACCCCTGTAATTCTCAGTTTTTTCATACATGATCCTGAGTTTGCAACGTCTACCCCATATGATTGTCCAGAAGAATCAAGGGAATTCCTGACAACCACACGGATGCCTGGGGCAATTACAGGCGGCGGTGACATGTCACTGTTGCGGGCTGTGATAGTGCAAGCTGGGACACTGAATGCCCGCTCCGCGCCTCCCAGCCTCACGTGTGAAAACGCTGCTGTCAACAAGTTCATCTGCGTCAGCCAGGTGAGTGATCAACCTGTGTCCTCACGAATGGCAGAACCTGAGACAGTCACAGGTCCTTTCCTCTGGGATGAGGGCTTTGAATGGGGAGGGTGGTCAGGTGTGGGGGGCCTGAGGCCTGTGCAGATCAGCTTCCATAAACGGGAGGGTCTGGAGGAGTGTCTTGCCTGCCCGATCCAGGCAGCTTGGAACATGGAAGCCCAGGGCCCCCTCCCCTGTGACAGGGGCTCCTCTCCCTCCTTGGTTTGTCCCCCTGTGTGATGGCGGGACCTGTACACACTCGTGAGGACCCTATAATGATTTCCCTGCTGTCAACAATCACACTTCCCTTCTTTCTACAAACTTCTACACATCAACTATTACATGAGTGTGTTGTGACCAGTTTGCGGGTATTTCAGTTCCACTTTGCAGAGCATTCGCATGTTGTGTCTGCTGGGGAGTGTGTGCCCGAAATGCACCGCGGGGCTCCTGTGTGTCACTCTCAACCCATCGCCGACTCCCAGTTGCCTTTCCCCACGGCGCTAAGGACTCTCCTCTTACCAGGAGGGGGATTACGAGGTTATTGGCTATAAAGCCTTTAAGTTCTCTTTGCAGGCTTGTTTCGAATCTTGATCCCCCTACTCTGCGGGCCCGGCCAGCACCGACTGAGTGACAGCGGCAGGGCAGACTCCACTGGGCGGCCCGCTCCTCAGCCCCTCATCGGTAGAGTCCTGATCAGCGTCACTGTCAGCAAATCCACATGGGAGGAAATCTGGGGTCAGCCGTGGTTGTGACTCATGGGTTTAGGTTTGTGTGTTATTCTCAGGGGAAGTATGGCAGTTATATGTGAGTCTATTTAATCAGATGGCAGATTGTTTAACAATGATATACAAATGACTGTCCACTTAGATATCTAAGTTAGATGTTGAAAATAAAATTGTATCATAATTTCTGATGAGAACCACAAATTTTAGGTGTGTCAGCAGAAAGGTGAGTAGTGTTAGCAACCCATAGTATAGATTCGAGTGTTAGTGTCTGGAGGTCAATGGCCTTGTGCCCGAATGATGGGAGGGTGTCTGACCCTTCTGAACTGTTTGTCCACTGTGGGCTGGTCTCCAGCACTTTAGTCAGATTCCATCTAGTACATCCTCTCAGGCCTACTGGGCTGTCATCACAAAGCACCATGTTTTGACTGCACTTCGGTCCCAACATCCCAGAGCCCAGAGCTGTCTTAGAGCCACTACTCTTCATAACATAGTTAGTTTATTCCAGTCTCATATTTCCCACATCGCGTGGCTCGTTCCTTCTTGGGAACAATGAGTGACACCAATGATCTCAAGAATAAGGTCCAAACCCTTTCTTCTGGGGCTCTGTCTCCTCTAAAACCTGGTCGGACCCTTGAATCCTTGTCTCATCAACCAATTAGTCTCAATCCTGAGTATTTCCACTTCTGGCTTGTTGTCCCTTTAATCTCCTCTGTCCCGTGTATTATAAGCCTTTATTGAATAGCTTCTGTATTGTTCCTATCAATTTTGTTTACTTGTTCACTTAACCGTCATTCGTTAATTCTTATTTTTTCTTTCATTTATTCTACACTCACTGTGTTCTGGGAAATTTCTGGGGAAGATGGAGATAGGTGATTGATGATGATGGACAGTAGATGACAGATGTTTCATGATCCCTATCTGTGGTGCACACAGCTTGTAGGAGAGTCTAAGATGGAACGGATTCCTGGGTGCAGTGGGCACACTTGGAGCAATGAACCACAAACGAGCTGGGCACTCAGTAAGGACAGATGTTTTCATGCTTATGAAATCACTAGTGCAAGTTCTTCTGAGGTAATGGCCATTCCTTCCTAAAATTCAGTAGCAAAGATATAAGATAAAATGTGAATCCTCAGGAATGAGCCATCTCTTTTCCCACTACAAATGTGTCCATTTCCTTGGTCTTGCAGGCAATATTTTGAACCCACTGGCATCACAATTTTGAGTTTTTGCCAAGCTCTTCAAACTAGACTGGATCGTTGGTCAGCGAGAAAGCACCTCTCCTAAGCCCAGAGCCCAAAGGCTGTGGAGCAGTGGACCTAATAAAAAATTTAATATCATCACTTCTCCTTTCTATTGCCTTTTTGTTTGGTTTTCATGGGAATCTATTTCTGTGGGGTTTGCTGTAGGCAGATGCCTCTATTCTCTTAGCCTTTGATTAAAAGGATGATGTAGCTGAGTGGTACCTGGGAGAGGGGACAGGAAGGGGTCAGAGTGCAGGTGTGTGTGTGTGTGTGTGTGCATGTATCTGTGTATCCGTGTGCCGTGGGGCTCTGGGAACCACTGGCTGTTGATGCGAGAGGGAGCATAAAGGTCTATAATTCTAGGCTTAAAACAATATTTCTGGTCTTGGAACTTACAGTCTAGTGGAAATGAAATGCACACACAAAAAATGAACAATCTCTGTGTGGGCCTCTAGGTATAAAGATAATTCCTGTCCATAAATACCATCTCTTTTCACCCTTGCATTTCACAGCTAACTGCCAATTTAGAAAGCATCCCTACCCTAGTGATGGGCTCTGGCAACAAGATAACAACAACTTCCCAGCAAGGACTAGATTTTATAAACCCCGACTTGCACTTCAGGAGGCCACCTCAGGAAACATTTCTTGCGCCGACAGCTGAGAAGGGCCGTGCCCTGGCTCAGTGGTTCCTTCCTCTTGGGCAGTTTTGGGGGAGGAGGCGTCTCAGGCTCCTCCATAATGTGTACATGTCACGTTACAAACATTCATTTTTACATAATCCATTACCCTGCAAATTTGAAATGAGCAAAATTTAAGCTACAGGGTGAAATTATGAAATGCTGCCTTTTCTTCAGAAATCTCACAGTTCCACTGGGAAGAAGCCTTGAAGTCTGAAAACATTTATTTCACTCGCTGCAATTCTCACGTTAAAGCCATCTCTGTATTTTCCTCTGACCATTCCGAAGCATTCTCGTCTCTGTTTTGCATAGTCTACCTAAAGGTGCAACCCCATGGAGGGCCTTTCAATTCAAACTACTTCCACAGCCTGTCGCAGCTGCCCTGGATTCAGCAGGGCCCCTGGGGTGACCCTGGAGGGCGCACTCTGAGTGTCATGGGAGAGGTGGTCTCTGCTGCCCAGGAACTTTTTATTGGCAGGTAACCGCCCTCTGCGCAGCTGGCTTTCTGTGGGCAGTGGGTGCTGGAGGACAGCACCCAGGGCCCGGTCCAGGTGGAGCCACCTCGGGGGCATAAGTTACAGGGAGCAGAGGACAGTCTTGCGCCTGGAGTGGGTGCTTCTCAGTTTTGTCAGGGACCGAGACAGAAAGCTCGACTTATGGCCTGCAGTGAGCAGAAGGGCCTTATGGGATGCGGGGTGGCCACTGTGCCTCTGTCCTACTGGGAGGCATGTCCTGGTCAGCACACAGCCTGGATCAGCAGGTGCCACTGCCTTCTGTACCCCTGCACTTAGCCACAGTGAGCAAGCACACACTCCTGCTTTGCTGGTGACGCTGTCTTAGCTCACGCTCTAAAGGCATGAGCCCTGGAATAGGGCTTCCAGAACATTCTCATCTGCCTTCCTTAGTCATTGTGTAAAACAGAGAAACCTGCTCCTCTGCAGTTATCAGTTCCAAAGCAAATCCTGCTCAGCATTTGGGAATGTCAACCCTGTGGCCACAGAAAGAGATGGTCACCATTCAACTATTTAATCCAGGAAACTAATCAGATGGCTTCGTTTTTGTTGATTATGTTGTTTGTATGATTGATTTAAAATGACACTCAATGAGGAAGGAATTTCCAAATACCTGCTAACTGTTAAGTGGCTACCCCATAACATCACCAACAAGCAACATTAGGCACCACCTCGCTTCATCCTTGAAAGACACCAACCTACATCAGAGGGACATGTGGCTGTGCATTTAATGTACAGGGTCATATAATACACAAGTCTGTTAATGTACAAGAAGCATCAACTCAGTTTGTAGGTATCTGAAAACTACTGCATCATTGATTTTCATTTTACATCAATCACACAAATGAAATAATCAACAAAACTAAACACAGATCAGTACTTCTGACACAGCTGGCAAGGACGCTATTTCTGTTGTGAAGATTACTGGTAATAAAGCCCATTGATACACATGCAGGATGATTGCAGTTAAAACTATAATGTTGTGTGGTTGTATTTGGTTTGGTAAAATGGGAGTAAGATATTGTGTTCGAATAATTTTCCTCCTGTTTGATCATGCATTTTATTAAAGGAGCAGGAAAATCTCCTTGCTTGAGATACTGAAAGCTGTATTGGTGAGAAGGCCAGATGGGTGGTGGAGCACAAAGTGATGTCCAGCGGCAGGGAGAAGAGGCATACGAGTGATGGGGCTTTGCTGTCAAACATTCAAAAAGCTATCATTCTGGATGCACACATTAAAATGATTCACTAAGCAAAGACACCGCTGAACTGTACCTTATAGAATTCCTGGAGTAGAGAAGTTCCAGGCTGAGATCTCTGGACAGTAAGAGACATATAATGATGCCACCGTCAAGAGAGGCCCCACCTTTATGGACTCCACTTGTTGGGGGCAGCCGTGAATAACCAAACGCACACACATTTGCCCAATCCATGGCAGTAGATTGTGTATGGCACGTACCACCACAGGACCCGGTCTGGAGCAATTAGAAGATCCGTCACACAGATTGGAGGCTTGCTTTGCTAACATTGTGGCAAGAGAGATGGATTTAGGTGTTCATTCCTTAAAGCAATGGCCTGGCCAGAGTTCTCAACTGATACCCAATAATGTGCCTTTCATTTCTGGTTCCTTGTAAGAGCCACTTTGGAATCTATTTTTTATAAAGCCTGGCCAAATTTCAAAGTTTTCTTTATGGAACGGATCCAACCCATAGTGCGCAGTGGATCTGTGCACAGTCACTGAGTGCTTCTCACCTGCCACGCTCTCGGTGAAGACCTGTGCATCGGTTGCCTATGATGGTTCTACGGGGTACAAGTTTATACAGGTCACTCAACTACGGCACGGGATTAGTAAGTTCTCTGAGGCCTTCGGAGAACCACAGGCCTGGATTTGCACCCCGTCCACTTTCTTGGGGTTTTCCCATTTACAGAAATGAGCATAGCTGCCCCACTTGGGCTGACCTGTGGTTCTCTGCTCCACTGCCCATCCCTTGAAGAAGTCTGTCCCGACCACCTCAACCTGCCTATGTAGGTCAGCCCTTCAATTAGAGGTTTTCAAAGTGGTCACCACCTTTTAACACCAGATTGCTCCCTGGATCATCTGATAGACTCCAGGGGGTCCTGCCCACAAGGTTATGCGTGGGGTCAGCACATCCCGGGCCCAAAGTCGTGCTCTACACAGCAGGGCATTATTGATGGTCATTAAGCAAATGGACAGGCATTGTCTTTTTGAGAGAGCACAGGTCATTTTACAGATTTGTCCTATGGGACAAAGGTAACCGGTGGGTACTGTATACCACATGCCCTTCCTGCTGGGGCCCTTTGGCGAGAAGTAACCAACAGCCCAGAAAACACGTTAAGTGCTTCCTGTGTTACTGGCTGTTCACAGTTCCTAGATGAAAAATCCTATGTCCAGCCCCCAGAGGAACTGCAGACCTCCAAAATTCTACATAGACTGCAAGTCAGTTAAGCCATTCATGCACTGAGGTGACAACTTTGCTAGGTGGTGATTGTTACTGTCACGTAGGGCCAGCACCCTTGAAATCCCAGCTTCCTTCCTGAGAGAATATGTGCCCATGCTCTGTGTCAATTTCCGGTACCCTTCCAATCCCTTCAAGCACTCTATGTATTTTCTGCATGCTGTTTTTCAAAAAACATCACATAGTGTCTCAGGTTGCAAACTTACATCAAATACTCCCATGCTTGCAATTAGAATTGCAGCAAAATATCCCTGGGTCCTGTCCCCAAAGAGTTCATTATTAAAACTCCTGCAGTTCACTTCTGCAGGCGTTTTCCTGCATCACCACTGAATCTTACTGAAGACAAGTCATCCTTCGAGCAGTGTGGACATGGTTTCCTCCCTGCAAGGCACTATGTCCATCTCTAATTCCCTGCGCTGTTTTCTGTTTTTTTTCCCCCCTTTTAAGAAGCCAACAAAACCAATATTAAGACTATCTTTATTCCGATGGCCCCAAAGCACAAAGAACAGGTCTTTCTGGTGTGACCCTGGATGGTCCTGCGTCCCATCAAGAAGGCAGCAGCCCCATCTCCACACCATGGCGGGTCCCTCCCTCGGACCTCTTCCATGAAGCCTATGTTAGGGACGAATAAACCAAGGAAACTCCCTGTGCTGATGTCCTCCTCTTCCTAAAGCACGTATGGGCTCTCGAGAAACCATAGGCATGGTTGCTGTAAGGATTGGCTTATGCAATTACACAGACCGAGAAGTCCAAGCCTGCAGCCTGTCTTAGAGGCCCAGGACTGCTGACGGCTCAGTTCCAGCTTCAGTCTGAGTGTGAAGGCGGGAGACCCTGGGGTGCCCCAGCTCAAAGACAGGCAGGCAGAGAGAGCACCCCTTCTTCCCCTCTTGGTTCCATTCAGGCCCTTACCTGATTGGATAAGTCCCACCCACACTGGGGAGGGCGATCAGTTTTACTCAGTCCCCCAGTTCCGGTGCCCATCTCATTGGTCAGCACCCTCACAGACACTTCCAGAAATGCTTAACCACAAAGTCCAGAGCCATTCTGTGTATACACGCAACCCTTCAGAGGGAAGGAACTTTGAGTGTGCTGCGTTGGAAGCGGGCCTGGGGTGAGGAGGAGAAGCATGTCTCGGGTGGGAGGGAGCTTTTACAGCCACATGCCCTCGTGGGAGTTGTGGGTAAGTCCTCGGCCTTCAGCTCCCCGGATGACTCAGCCAAGTCCCAGCCCGAGTCCTCCCTCATCCACTGTGGCATGGCAAACGTGGACAAGTAAGTGGCCTCAGTTGGGGTGCACAGCAGAGAAATAGGGAGTGTGTTCCCAGCATGCCCACCTTCCTGAGGGTCCCGAGGCTTTGGGCTGTGGGTTTGGCACTAGCTGCTTGGGAACTGTCCCAGATGGGCTTGGCAAGGACCCCCAGGCTACCCTTCTATCTTTCTTATCTGGTTCTGGGATCCTGATGAGACTCTGACAGAGCTGCACATAAACGCAAGGAAGCACCTGTTCCCACAGTCTTCCATCACCATGAGCAGTGCAAAGCTGTGGGTCTGAGTGCATCTCCCATACCAGCCAGAGGCCAGTGCCAGCTCATTCCTGTTACTGGGGCCATCCTGTGTGGCACAGGGTCACATTAGAGGTACTTGGTTACCAGAGAGCACTTACTAATGATCGACTGATTGATCAAGTTTACTCTCTGCTGATAACCTTGGATTTACTCTTGAGTTGAAAGCCCCAAGTTCCTGGGGTGCCAAGGGCAATTCAGGCTTTCACCAAACTCCCCAAGTGAATTGCATGAACACCAAATGGTGATGCCTACCGATGTTTTCAGCATCCAGAACTGGCCTAGAACCACCCAGAAGGCACACCAGTCTTCTAGAAAGAGCTATGAGGTTAAGCAAGGCTCCCAAAGTCATTCTGAACTGCTACAATCACCAGACACAGGCCCCTGGGCCCCCAGGCCCCCAGAATGGTGGGTTCCCACAACCTGTGGTAGGACCAGAACACCAAGGCTTCAAACGCAGCGATGGGGCAGCCCACGTTCTCACACGCCTAGACACCCAGATGGTCTGCAAAGCATTCCAGCTATGCTGGCTGATTTTTCTATTTTTACAGCTGCTTTACTTGGCAAACCCTTCCTGGTTTGAGGGAGGGGTGGCACACAGTTGTTCCCTCCATTTCTAAGTAACTTCACTGTTGAAGTTGAGCAGGAGCAACTCTTGCAAGTCTGTTTCTTTTTTCTGTGCCCGTCGGGCAGCACAGGCAGAGGGATCGGACTGGCATGGTTCCCTTGGGCAGGCCAGCTGTGTCCGCACCTCCAGTGCCAAGCTCTGGGGGGTTGGAATCTCTACGGGAGCCAGCTGCCATCACTGTCCACTACTGCCTCCTTCCCTGGTGCCCGGCTCTTGCCTGGGCTGGGAGCACCCAGCAGTGCCCACTGCCAGTCCCTGCTGCACCGGGGGCTCACCTCAAGGACTGTCACCGTGTGCGCAGTCCGTGGTGCGTGGTGTCGGCAGCGGGAGCTGGGGCAGGGGAGGCTGTGGAGCAGGTGCCATGGGAGCTGTGTCTGTGTGGTGCAGGGGTGAGGAGCGAGCTGGATCCTGCCCAAGCCTCTCCTCCTCCTCCCGCCCCTTCTATCCTGCCTGGCGCCTGTGGAATCGCAGGTCCTGTGCTGTCCCTGGGACCCGAGGAGCCAGGAGGTCCCTCCCCGGGGTGCACACACACAGTGCCCAGGACAGTCCCTGCCAGCTGCTCACAGGGTCTCTGCACAGACCGCCGTGTGTGGGCGTGATGAGCACATATGGGGCACGCCCTCCCCTTGGCATCTAAGTTCTGGGTGAACGCGACAGGGGGGCTGACGATGTGCTGCGTCTTCAGGTTAAATATATCTCATGCTCAGATTTATGCCGGCACTTTATGGCTTCTGCAAGTGACTGCCTCAGCGCCACAAAGTAATTCCACCCCGTCATATTTGTCTTTGGAAAGTGTAACAAATTACAGTGATTTATAACATCAACCCCAATGCTCCCGTCTCTCCCCAGATGGCAATGTTGCTGATGGCGAGATTCTGGGCCATCCATTTTTCTCTGTGGAGGTGACAGTGAGGCATGTGTCATCTCCCTGGCGTGACACCTGCTTTTCCTTTGAGGGGAGCTGTCAGCATAACTCAAGCTGCCACTGCACCTTTGTAAGAGGTCCTCAGCTGCGGCCCAGGCCTGGCGCAGCTGCAGCTTCCTCATGAGGCGTGGCCTCCATGGGCTTCCCTGTCTCTGACTCTCTCCACCGCGTCCCTCCCGGTCTGAAGTTCAGCCGCGGCCCACCCGGCGGGAGGACAGCATGGGGCAGGACCTTGCGTGCGGGCAGCTCTGCTCCCAAGGGCACGTTTCTGGGCTCCCAGGTGGCCTTTTCCATCTCTGTTTTGGAGCCATCCCTGAGGGAGGGGTGGGCGGCCATAAGAGTAGCGGATGCCACTGGATCTTGAATGGGGGCCGTACCGAAGCCCACGCAGGGCCCAGCAGACCACAGCAGACAGCCGGCCGGCCCGCTCGCCCACACGCTCCGCTTGGCGGGACGCAGCTTGGTCACCTGCAGAAGAGGCACGGGCCGCGCTCAAGGGACCCGCTTAGCCCCACACAGCCGAGCCGGGGGAGCATGGGCTTTTGCATCCTGAGGCCAGAGTTTCCCCTGGCAAGTCACAGCAAAGGGACAACAGCATCAGCAAGAGGAATCCAGCCGGCACCAGGCAGGCTCATCTGGCTTTGGGAGGTGGCTGCTCATGACCTCAGCGCACCACTTACAATATCCTGAACTCAGTCTTGAAAAAACATTAATTGCTGTTTAGCATTGCAACAGACCTACCACAGTGCATGTGTTTTAAGGAAAGACTTGGCACTGAGAGCAAAGTCTCCTAGCGTCTGCCGTCGGCAGAGTGAGCCCTGGCTGCCGAGTAGAGGTGGTGCCTCCGCGGGCCCTGGTCCGGCTGGTCCTGGTGTATCGCATGCCCACGTCTCTGCCTCCAGAGTCGGGGAGAAACAGGACCTTGGGCTGGCAGCCTCAGACTTGTGCAGGTCCCATTCCAGGACCACGGGACGGTCCAGCCTGTTTCTCTAAACCCGAGGGGCGGACACCCATGGAGAGGCCGAGACCAGGCCGGGTGGGAGCTGCCGCTAGAGCTGCCTGCGGCCTGCACCTCACAGAGACTTAAGGTAATGCACTCCTGGGTGACAATCTCACTCTTATTTACAGGGGCTGGATCGTATGTATATTTTATGTGATAAGTGGGAAGTGTCAAAATGAGCTACATAAAAAGTGGTGACAAAAGAAATCATTTCAATGAAATTACATAATATAAAACAAATCATTGAAACAGACACATTAAATACGATTTGCATGCAACATAGCATTATACAATTTTTGACACTCTGCAGAGAGGTATTAGGTCGAAGTAACTACGTTGAAAAAGCAATTTACAGCATTTCTGTTCTTTTAGTGGGTTTGAAAGCAGTGAAATTTTTTTTTTTGGTAGCTGACAAGTGAACAAAAAACAATAATTGAATAGTACCATTTTACCCAGAAGGCAGACTGATAATTAGGGGTGTAGCAGACAGTTGGGATTTTATCTGAACAGTGGCAGCTCTGACTTTTTTAAAGCTGGGAACCAAATCAAGGCCCCTGTTCTCAATGACAATAAAAGAGGAAAACAGATTGCGTTTCCAGTTCCTCATTTCCAGCTGGCATATGTTTTCTCGTCCCTGAAGGAAGGCCGATGGCCCTACCTTGGGAACTGTGTGTCCATAATAACTTGGGAAACAAAGACAAGTTCTCCATAGCCAGCGTGGTCAGAAACATACCGTGAATGAAATAGGCTTATGCCTCCAGGGAGCTCTAGGAGGCTGGCCGTTGCCACCGGCCCGGCTGCCTAAGGAAATACCCTGCAGGACAGGCTGCTCCTGTGCGTCTTAGACTCCACATGGTTCAGACCTGCCCTCACAGCCCTTTGTGTGAGCAGACTGTCGCCCACGTCATTTAAGCCTGGAATTTGGTTGCTGGACTGTTGCTGCTGCGGTGACGTGCTGACATGGAGCACTGTGAGGGCCCTGGTCCTGCTGGGGCTGGAGCAGAGGGATCCACACAGGACCCTGGGGCCCATCCCCCTTCGCCTGCCAGGGAACTGGAGGCAGACACACAGCTGGCAGACTGAGCTGCATGGGGCGGGCGTAGAGCTGGAGAGGGATCTGGTCCCTCATCCCCTACTTGGGTCACCACTGTGGGGCTTGCCTGGGAGGAGCAGGAGTTCATTGGAGACGGGGTCCAGCGGCCTCGGGCGTGAATGCTGTTGAGGTTGCATTGTAACAAGGAAGGATGTTCTGGTAAGTGGGGCCTGGGGTTGTAATGTGTAGACCCCACCCTGTCCCCATCATGCTTACAGCTGGCTTGAGTCCAGCAGTGGTGGGCCTCCAGGAGCTGTCCCGAGGCCCTGAGGCCATCCAGACACACCCTTTCAGGGACTTTGTGGGACACGTTGGTGCTCAGGCCTGAGGGCAGCACTTCATGGGACTGGGGCCTCTCTTGCTTTTTTTAGCAAAGCACAGTGCAGCCGACCTCCAGCCTGCCCTCCCGACAAGGAGGTCCTTGGCAACTGGATTTCCACGGATGGGAGCATCCCCTCCCAGCTAAAAGCAGCCATCCTCATAAAGGGACAGAGACGGATGGAGCCTAGAGAAACAGCAGCCAGAGGACTCACACGGAGCCGCCAGCGCATCCCCTCTGACTCCTGTGGGCGCCCGTGTGGATGGAGACCTGCTCCTCCCGCTAGACTTGACCTCCATTGGCTTTCCTTCGGCCTCATCCCAGAATGTCTCTCAGGGAGAGGGAAATACCCACCAGTGTCTTTTAAACGTATGAGAGGTGGGAAGAGGAGGAGGCCCGACACATATAGGAGCTTCCGAGGGAGCGCAGCGGCTCTGAGGCCGGGGTGGAGCAGAGGCTGTCCCAGGGCATGTGGGTGGGCAGCTTCCGAGCTGGGCCAGCATGTTTGCCCTGGATCCTACGTCGTGCGGAGCATGCCTGTCTCTGCACAGAGTGGCCTGACCCGCAGTCACCACAGTACACTCCTGCCTCACGCACCAGTCTTGCTTTCAGTGAGAGCGATCTGTGGGCTTCTCCTCAGAAACACTACAAAGACCCATTTGCAAGAGATAAGATCTTAAAATGAAGACCAAGTCTAGTTTAGTGGGGTGGATGTGAGCTTTCTGATCAGAGTTCTCCTGCCCCAGCAGAGAAGCTGTAACTTTCATACATCTTGGTTCACACTAACATCACCGAGCACCCCTCCTCACAAGGGACAGATAATGAATAAATGTTCCTGATTATTCAGAATATGGGCACAAATATTTCCATCACATCATTTGTCAGAGATACTTTAGATTTCAAAAGCTCCGTTGAATAATGAAGTTGGTGACAATTTATCTTTCTCCTGAAGTTCATGCCTATTTTCCAGTCAGGCCTGTCCATCTGCAGAAGGCTTGCATGTGGCTGAATAAATACAATGATGGTTGCAGCATCTGTGTGTGGCTGTGACATCTAGTTAAGATTGTGAGGTGCGTGAGAGTATTAATTGGTCCCTCTTTGGGTACAGTGAGTGATAAAAAATGGGACACGCATAACAGGCTCTGTGTCTGTGTGCTACTAAAAGGAGTAGGAATCTATTTTAAAATGTGTTTCCAGCATATTGATTGCTGAAGGCCCTTGAACGTCTCCCAGACCCACCTGGGGAGCATCCCTCGTGGTGTATCTTGAAGTCTGGAAGACCTGTGGTCTTCCTCCTAGAAAGGACCAGACAAAAAAGCGGGATGCCTGAGCTTCTGCTCTCAGGGTCCACGGCCCTCAACCCAAGTCCCTGGAGGAAATGCAGCACCCGCTCTGCATCCTCCTAAAACAGGAGGGTGATCCCTTACAGGCGTCTCTCTGCCCTTTAAGGTAGATGCTGAAATCTCTGCAGAGGCCCCTGACAGCCCAAGAAAGGTAATGGATCTGGGGGCCTGCAGCCAGGTTCAGGGCTGAAAAATGCCACGAGGTCAAGGAGGCCAGAACCCATTGCCCTGTGCTGCTAACCATTCCCAGGGAAGACGCCTGACAAACTGCTCCCTCAAAGGCAGATAAGCCCTCAATATGCAACGCCATAACCTATTCCCCAAATGGGGCTGCATGGCTGCCGCAGAAGGGAGCTGCACAGTGCCACAGAGGGCAAGGACCACCCCACGGGCACTGTAGCAGGGACACAGATGCCTGCAGGTAATCTTGTGGGGCCAGGTGACGAGGCAGATGGGCCAGCAGAGCAAGTTGGCTCTGTGTGTGCCAAAGGCCTGGGCTCCAGAACAGCAAGATGAGCTGAGAGAGCCACGCCGGCCACACCAGCCGTGCCACTGCATGTGTGCAGATACAGGGGTCCCTGTCACTTCTTAGGAAGCCAGAGCTGGCAGCATGACCTATAAGGCTGGGGCTGCAGATCATGGGTGCTGCGGTCCACGATGTGCCTTCACCCACGCGCGGATCCCACCCCTGCATGGCAGTGAGGGGCATGGGGCGTAGCACCGAGCCTGGAGCCCGGCTCACTGGTGGAGTGCCAGCCGAGTGTATCCCTGCCCTCAGGGTCCCCCTCATTGCCACCACCCTTGTCCTGCCATAGGTCTGGCCTATGGCAGAGAAGGTGGAGCCCCTGGGCCCACGGGCTGCTGCCCTTCCTGGTGTGGAGGGGACAGGCAACGCTTTCGGGAGGCGTGACTTTAATCTGAAATCTGAAGAACAGGATTTTTCCAAGGAAAGAAAAGACAGGAATTGACCCAGATGCAGGATAAGACAAGCCCTGCTCCAACCCTCAAATGCTTGGGCATCCTGGCCTCTTGTTAAGACACAGACTCTGGTCCAGGGCCCTGGGCTGGTGGCAGAGTTCCCAAGTCTGGGGGTGCCCAGTGCCGGCCTCCTGAGTGCACCCCAGCAGCAAAATTCAGAGCTTGGGGATCCAGAGATGATGCTGAAGTTGGAGGCCATGACGGGGCCTGTGCATCAAATGAATGAGCTTGGCTTTTGTCCTAAGGGTCATGGGAAGACATTTAAAGGGTGCAGTACAAGAGACTTGGCCAGCTTTGTGTTGGGGATACCATTCTGGCTGTAATTTAGAGGTTGGAATAGAGGGGCAGGCAGGAGGGTTTCCCAGGGAGACTGCTGTCTGGGTGCCGCAGGGTCAGTGGCAGAGGGCGAGCAGGGGCTGAGCTGGTGACTGGGAAAGAGCCGCGGGGCTGAGCGGCCAGACCCGGGTGCTGGAGAGGGGGGATAAGAAGGAGTCCGGTTCCTGTCAGACAGGTTAGCCTCCAAGCAGGAAAGGATGAGCTCAGCAGAGGTCAACCTTCGCATTCCCAAGACAAGCCTGGCCTCCTGAAATGTCCTGCCTGGGACATGCCGCTTGAGCCCCAGGCCTCAGGCCGGGAGGTGCTTGTGGGCCTGCCAGAGCCCTATGGCCGTCTGTGCTCATGCCTGTGTCTGCTCTGGGCAGTGGTCGAGTGGCTGGGGGTGCTGGATGGGTCTGCATGACCAACCCTGATGGCAGCCCTGGACCCCAGGCCCGAAGAACTTGGCTGGTGGGAAGCTCTGTACACTGCCACCTGCTGCTGTGGGAACTGAATGCACCTGCCACCTCACCCAGAGAGGACACAGGAGCTGGGTCCCCGGCCGGCACCCATAGGCCTTTGCTGGTCTGACCTGTAGCCTGCCCCTGTGATGCTCCACAGCCGTGAGTGTGACAGTCTCGTGTGCCCCAGGTCTAGCTGGTTGTGAGCCTGGGGTGGTCTTAGGGACCTCGACAGTCAGACCCATCACTGGGATGGTGACTATATGCAGTAGGTCCAGAAAAGTGTGATGGGTTCTGTTTCGTAGACTGACTTGGGTGATGCCCATGAGACATATGCGAACAGGCGCCTGTCAGGTGCAGGGGATGCAGCAGTCTTACCAAGGGCAGGTTGGAAAATATTGCCATAGGGATGATGACAGAGTCGTAGGAATGAATGAAATCCCCAGAAGTGCAGAGTGAGCAAAACCCAGGACAAGAAGGGTGAGTACACGAGGAGATGGGGGCAAGCCTTGTCACCAGAGTCGCGGCATCTGGGAGGAGACGGAACAGCTGCACCGGGGGTGTCAAGAAGCCGATGAAGGGGACAACAGAACTGAGAGGTGCTTGCTTGTGGTTTTAAAGGAAGCCCATGGAGATGCTGAGGGCGGGACTCTGGAGGTTCCAGATGGGAGGTCGTCGGGGTCTGTGCAGGTGGGAGCCAAAGCCCTGGTGGGAGACTGCTGCTTGTGGAAAGGGGCGACAACAGCCAGCAATGTGCACGTCCTCAACAAATTCTATTTCTCTGTTTAGCAGGGACAGAGTTACCTGTTGAAGGGTCTTGGAGTGAAGGGGTTGCCATTTGTCCTTGTCACCACCATGGCCGGGCACATGTCATGCACCCAACAGCACCTGATTACTGGAGAAGAATATTTGGGGACGAACAAGAAACAAGGAGTAGGGAGTTGGAGGGGGAGGTCCCGCATCACATCGCTTTGTCCTGATTGATACATGATGCTTTCTGACGTTCCTCTGAGACCCATCTGGGTCCAATGGCGTAGAAAGGGCAGCGAGCACAGCAAGTCCCTTCTCACCTGGACCTCCTTATGGGGGTTCTGCCCGCCATCCCTCCCCTGACACTGGAGCCCGTGCTGGGGAAAGGGAGCTGATGACAGGAGCTCCGTTTGGGGCAGGGAGACGCCCACACGCGGGCTCCACGTCTGTGCCGTCTGAGAAGCTGATGGTTCTGAGAAGCGGCAGAGGGCGGGGAGCCACCACTGGGCCTCCCGAATGCTGAGCCAGCCACATGGGATCAGATTCAGGCAGGAAAAAGTGGAATTTGTTTTGATGTTTGTCTCCTAGTGATTTCAAAGTGAAAATGATGGCCACCCTCAGTCTTCTACTTTCTGTGCATTTTAAACAAACACTCTACCCTTCCTGAACACAGGCTACCATGTAAGTGTGGGGGACAGGCGGTGGGGAGAGGCGAGAAGCCCTTTTCACTCCCCTGTCTGGTAGGTTTATTCGAATCAAGATGAACAGTGTAACGGGGTGGCTGGAGAGCGCCCACCGGCCGAGTGGCGCGGCTGGCTGGAAGCACTTAGAGTGGTGCCTGCGGCCCCCATTTGGTTTCGTGGCTCTTGAGGCATCCTCTGTGCTCCAGCTTTTCTTAATATCGTGAGCCGGCACTATTATAGTAGAGTCTCCTCCAAAACAATGCATTTTTGTAAGGGGCTAGAAGGGGCTTTAAGGTGAACATGCACGTACACCACCAAAGCCCCTGACTTGCTGGGCCCCGAGCTTGTTCCCGGAGCCCCGAGAAGCCCTGGCCGCCTCCTCCAGGCCTCTCCACGGGCCCAGCGGATGGAGCAGCCCCTTCTGTGCTCGGCAAACCCACACTGCGTTTGCTCTGTTTTCCACTTCTTACCTCTGATCACATTTTCAAGCACCTCTCCTTGCTGCTTTGTTCTCCTGAATTTCATGAAGCGCTGACCTCAAAGTACAGTAGAAAATGCCTTCCTTGCTGTACCTTTGGCCTGACAACAGAGAGCGGCAGCTATTTTCTAAGAAGCTCATTCTTTCTAGAGTTTTAAAGCTATTGTGCTGATTTTTGCTGCCTCTGGAAACCTCCGAGGC
Source organism: Phataginus tricuspis (assembly GCA_029783875.1). NCBI lineage: Eukaryota > Metazoa > Chordata > Mammalia > Pholidota > Manidae > Phataginus > Phataginus tricuspis. The sequence goes on along the minus strand of JAQQAC010004068.1, from coordinate 2,772,305 downwards.
ACTGCAGGTCTTTGAAAGTCAAGAAAAATACTACAAAACATTTTTGCAGCTAATGATTTTATGAAAGAGTGCATCACTATCTGGTTGATTAAAGCCAAACAGTGGAAATGGGCAAATGTACTGCTATTTATTAGACATCTAAAGGTCACAAGCCTCAGGGTCCCATCGGGGTTGTCACTGTCACGCAGGCTCACATGGGAGCAATCTTAATAGAATCGCACTTGAGGTTATCACGAGGCTCAGAATTAAACGGTCTGAAGGAGAACTTGGTCACAAAGCGCTCAGAACCAGCCAACACTTTGGAGAAGATCTAGTATATGTTCTAATTTACAAATGAGGGAAGTGACACCCCAAGGGGGTGACCATCTGGCCGGAATAAAATTGGGAATGCATGTCCACTACATTTTCCTGACCACACCTTGCTCTGCCCCCACCCACTGACTGTCACTAGTTGAGTTTTGAAAAACAGGAAGGGAAGTCTAACTGTCTGGATAGTACTGATTGAGTCATGCTTTGTATTAATGAATCTATTTGGAAGGCGTGGCCCTGTCCACCAAAGGGTGTTGGGGTAGGCTACACGCTGACCGTGTGAGGGGAGGGGGCTCGCACCAGAGCATCATAGGATGTGTGCACCCCTTGGACCCGCCTGGACACCCTCCTGAGAGAGAAGCAGGCAGAGAGCCCAGCCGGAAGTCCCCGCACACCTCACACAGACCTCTCGGGCGCAGTAGGCACTCCTCGGGGTGATCACTGAAAGTCCCATAGGAAGGATCAAGAACGTCTTTCCTGCACCACTGAATCTATGAAGGACATAGGCAGGAAGCAGGAAAGAAGGGCTCTCAGACCTGCCCTGCTCCAGCCTGGCATCATCTCCAGGGAAAGGGCCCATGCAGTCTTTGCCGAAACCATTCACTGCTCTGCTTTTTCCGTTTGCTTTGGGTTTTGCTTCCTATGGAATTGAACCATTCACTAAGTCATTTACTCAGTCACTCATTTAACAAACATTCGTGATGTTTGATGCAGAAACTACAGAAGGCCATGCACTCTGGGATATTCTGGGCAGAGACGGGGACAGTGAAGCCCAGAGCACAGAGTTGGGGACACCCTCAGTGATGGGGCTCAGGCCCTCCTGGCCTCGTGGAGAGCCCCTTCTCTAGCCACCACCAGACACCAGGTGGCTGGCAACATTGGGAAATTACTGTTTTAATCATTAATTACCAAATAAATATCACTTTGCTGGTACAATCTATGCAGTGATTTCTGTCTTAAATTGACATCTGTAAGTCATAAATTGCTTAGTTTTAGCTGCTTTTAATTGCTGCATTTTCCCAGGCTCCATGGTGCATGCATTTTGGATGTGGTTCAAACTTCCCTGGCACGCAGTGGCTTCTGAGCACTGGCAGTGAGCTGTGCAAATGCGGGATTCTGTGGGTGTCAGCAGGAGAAGAGGTGCCAGTTCCCTCGCAGCCTGATCCCAGAAAGGGGGCTGGGGAGTGGGACGCATGTCTTTAATCAGAGGAGCTTTCAGCTGGTCTCAAGGCATGGATGGGTTCCTGCTGTGGAAAACCGACATCAGAGAGACATGATCTGCTCGGGGCATCAGGCACCCACGAGGCACCTGCGCTGTGCAGGAAGTCCCATTTCTTCTGTTAAATTTCAAACAGCCTCTTCCAGGAGGGACCCACAGACCTTTCCACCCAGAGGCCTAAAAATACATGTGTTTGAGAGCATGGCTGAAGTAGTTGGAATAAAACAGGTGTTTGGAGCAGAAACACTTGCTCTTTTCTCAAAAGCGCAGATGGGATCACAGCCATGAGGAGCCCCGTCCTCAGGGGCCAGGGCACTGCTGTTCCACCTCCAGGAGCCTGAGTCCAGAAGGGAGGCCCTGGCGGGACTGAGCGGCGGGGGGGCCCATGTGTATCTCCCTGCTTCTCTCTTCCCTGATGCCTCTGCCAGGGGGCCCCAGCTCTGGCTGTCCCCCTGCTCTCCTCTGCCCCCTGCCCAGGAGGTGGCCTGGCTCGACTTTGCGGGGGTCCTTGGTCCTTCCTCGCCTGGTGACCCCCTCTCTGTGAGTCACTCGGTGGCTGCTCTCCTGCTGGGACCCTGCAGGAGCCATCCAAGCTCTCCTCTTATCTATGCCAGAGATTAAAGGCCCATTAAAACCCAAGCCCAGAACCCCAGCCTTGCCTCCCCACCGGCCACCTTATCACAGGAGGCAGCGGGAGTGAGGGCGCTGCAGGGCCCTGAAGGTGTCGGCCTCTACCCGTGCTCATCTCTCTCAGCTGGCCCCTGACATCCAGCCAGCAGGGCCCTGACAGGTGCAGTGAGCCAGTCTTCCAGTCCTGCCTGCCGTGGGGACAGAGCAGCTGCCTGGAAGCCCTGCTCAGGGTCCCCCAGGACTCCAGCCCTCCCTCCATCCAGGTCTGTGCTCCCCGAAAGCTGGCCTGAGCACCCCATCCAAACTAGCCTCCAAACCGTGCCCGGGTGGATGTCCGTCCTGTACCCCATCCCCCCGACACAGGACACGCTCACTCCCTGTCCTGTTCTGCTGAAGCTCAAGTCCAGTGAGAACCAATACCTTGCTGTTTCTCCTGAGTGCTGGGCCTGACACACGTGCTGGTTTTTTTAAAGGTGACCCCCCAACAGCATGCCCCACCCTGCGACCTCAGGCGGCCCCCAACACTGACGTGAGGTGGATTTGTGCGGCCGATTCCCTGGGCAGCCCAGTGCCAACAGCTAATAATACTGCAGCTGAGAGATCTCATCTAAGTGTTCTTGTCACAAAACATTAATATTAACACATGAATTGGGAACTTTTAGTGGATGTATCTATGGTCTTGATGGTGGTGATTATTTCTTGGGTGGACATTTACCCCAAACTCATAGTCATACCTATTAAATATATACAGTTTTTTACATGTTAGTAATACCTCAATAGTTAAAAAAATTAAAAAATGAGATGAAATACCATAATATCGTATTAAAGTCCAGAATCGGAAGATAAGGGTTTCAGAGGTAAATACAAATATTCTCTCCTTCTGCCGGGCTTGGTGCTTTTTACAGAAATACAGGCATTGTGGGAAGGAAGATGCTGAATAAATATGTCCAAGAGGGCTACAGGCCTCACTACTGAATCTTGACACTGCTTGGGCGGGACGCTGGTCCTGCTACGGTCCAAGCCATCTTCTCCAGAAATGCCGACGAGCATCGTGAGGTCACACACTCCCTGAGACTCTGCAAGGGATCGGGGGTCCCACGGAGGAGGCCGAGGCCCCAGCAGAGGGCCACTGGGTGGCAGAGTGTGCACCAGCGGCAGAGGAGGCACGGCTGGCCTGTCTCAGAGCACAGATTCCCTCCGGAATGTGGCAAGTGCATTTACTTAAATTGCCTGTCACTGGGGGACGTGGATGCTGAACTGAAGACTCTAGTCCAGAACTTGCTGGGAGGAGGACAGGACAGCCTGAGGTCAGGATGTGGAGGAAGGGACCGCAAAGAAGGCCACCAGGACCAAGGGCTCCCTCAGCGGTCCCGTGGTTTTGCGATTGGTCGACTGTGGGTGATTTTGGAAACTTTAAGACAGTTCATGAGATTCTCTATAGGTTTGACAGATCTTTTCATCTGGAGGCAGGGAATAAAAATTACAGGCCCAAGGAAGGGAAAAACAGTGGGTGAAGAGCAACACAGGCTGGTCTGCCGGCCGGCTTATGGCGGCGGGGCACCGGGGCCTGCGCAGGGCCCCGCAGCTCCCACGGCACGCTCTCCCCTGGGCCCCGCTTCCCCGCTGTCTGTGTTTTCACGTCCACCCACGTCCTTGGGACCCCTTCTGCGCGACCGACCATGTCTACAGGGGAGCCGGTGGAAGACGGGGACTCGGCACGCGGAAAAGGGCACAGAGCATTTTTGAGAGACATCTACCACCCAGAGCAGTCAAGGATTTGGGCGAGTGGTTTGGGTGTCTGAGCTAATCTGAGCCCGCTGTGTGGTCTGCTGCTGAAGGAGCTGCTTGGTCTTGTTTTGGTTTTTCTCCATTTTCTAGGATTCAGCCAGGCTAATTATAGATTGTATTTGTGGGGTACCAAAGGCACTTATTTCACTGAAGTGTTAAGAATTAGTATTTTATCTCATGAAGGTTCCAGGAGAGAAAACTGTATTTTAACCTTTTGTCTTGGAAAGCTGTAAAGTTTAAAAATATTCTACATGGCTTGGGGCGGGTTACTTCTTAGAGCCCTGGAGCCTCTACCATCCTAATTCTGACCTTTCCATCTTTGCCTGACTCAGTCCTAGAGAAGAAAACCATGACTGCAGACCTCTTTATGTAGCCTGGTCCAAGGAGGGCAGAGTTATACAATCTCAAAGCTTTCGACTGAGATTGGTCTGGCAAACAAAAAGAAAACCCAAAAAACTCTGTGCATGTGTGTGTCTATCATTGGAAAAATGTAGTATTTATTTGTGAGATTGATTCACTTCATTCAGAGCCCTCATTCTTCCTCCATATATGCAGGGTGCCCAGTGGTCTCAGGGACAGACTAGGTCCAGTCCCCTCCTGCCAGTGTTTAATGTTTGATTTTTACTAGCATACGCAGCATACCCTTGGCCCCTTGAAGAGTCCTAGTTTGGGCAATAAGTTATGTTTGCATTTTAGACAAAGGTCTCCTTTGAAGGACAGTACTAAGAAATTGTTCTTTTTTTGTTTTTGCCTTTTTTTTTTTTTTCAATCCTAATTCCTTGTCCCCAGTTGCTACTCTAAAGACCATGTACCAGGAGTCCTACTTGCCTTCCCTCCCTGGCTCTGTGCACAGGAGGCCAAGGTGGTGAGGGCAATGGGCACAGGGTAGCAGTTCATGGTGCTGTAGGGAGGAAAAGCACGTTCATTTTGGTAAGCCAGTTGTCATGTGCCTCAGATGTTCACTTTCCCATAGCAGGTGGCTGACGCACTTGGAGGAGACACGGCTGTAGTCTTTCCCTAAAGACTAGCATCACTTTGTTTGGCAGGGCTTCTCAGCTGCAGGCTGGAAGTCACATTCTTTACAGAACCACCCTAAATATAGGCCCATCCCATATAGTCTATATGCAAACACTTTATCTGCTAAGTCTCAGATTACATTAAAGCTGCATGTACTTTTCTCAAAAAATGTGCTATGTAAGACTATATTCTTTTAAATTCTAAGACCCAGGTAAAATAATTTTTATGAACAAATAATGATGTGATTATGATTGACTCAAAAGCAGTAAGAAAGTCAGTAACAAAGATACATAAATATAAAACACTCCCATCAGAAAAGAAAGGAAACCCCCCGGGGACAGAAGGCATTCAGTGTAAGAATTCCCTGTACTTTAGGCTTTAGAGCAGACACACAGAACGGTAGAATTTTACAAAGTGGAGCCTGTGCACTACCATCAAATCCAGCGATTGTCAGAATTAAGGACCCTAGGTGGGCCAGGGACTCCACAGGTCCCTCCCTAGAGGAACAAACTGCTCACAGTTTTGTGTATGTTGGAAATCAGTTTGTTCCATTGAAAGCCCACTTGTGGACTTTGGAATTCTCTTGTAAGGAGACCTGCTGTCATCAGGGTGTTCTCGACTTTCTTTCTCCTGATGTCTGCTAAACTGGACACATCAACATGCCTGCAGCACAACGGAATCGCATGAGCCTCTGCTGTGGCAGTGGCAGTGGGTCCCCAGGACGGACACCACCCAGCGGCCTGGGCTCAGTGCCGGGTTTCCCTCGCTTCCACTGCTTGTCCATGGCTCTCACTGATGGCTGTGCTGGTGACACTTGTACCATTCTGTCAGCTACCTCTCCTGGACACCTGCCCCACTCTGGAAGGACGAGTGATCCCCTCTTGGCTGGGCACAGGTGCTCACAACGTACAGTGTTTAGCCCCGCCTGAGCACCCAAAGCCCCGACATGAGCACACCTAACATGGACAGGGTAATGATGCCACAGGTCAGCTGCACACCTGAGTGCCCAGCATTGTGGAAGGTGGCCTCTCATCCTTGCTCCCACAGCTTGCTCCTTTCCAGGACTAAAAGGGTGTCCAGTGCATGGCAGGGCTCCGAGAGCATTTTCTGAAGGATGGCAGCTCTCGGATGAGGAAAGATTGAGCACCTCATCTGATGGTGAGCCGGTTAGCAGCCCACAGACCTATGTCAGGGTCCCCCAGCCCCTAGAGGACCTGGCTTTTAATCACCTACAGATGTCATTCAGAGGCCCTAACCACTTAGCATTAATGTCGTCTATGAAGCAGCCTTCTTAACGGGGACCAGGTCACCACCAGTGGTGTGGCCCCCACTCTGAATTAGTGGGAACCTATCAGGTGAAGGGGAAATCCACCCGGTCGTTGCCCATCACATCTCAGTGACCGGATCACCAGGGGCCAGCCTGAGCCCAGCGCCGGGGAGCGGTACACACAAAGCAGGAAGCGTTTCCACAGAGCTTGGGCCTAGGACTAATGGGAGGCCCGTTCTGACTCTGTGTGGCATTATTCCAGGAGGAACAGAGACAGGATGGAGAGAGACAGAGACAGACTTGGACAGAAAGACAGAGTGAGAGAGACGACTTGATTTGGAATTTATTTCCTGACTGGTCCGGCTCACCTCTTGTGGGCTCTGTGCCCACGGCCTCCTGGTGAAGCCCTGGCTTTGTAGAGCACATTGTGGCTGCGTGCAGGCAGCCGTGCTGCGCGGGAACAACACCCTGTTTAGTTCCTGGTGGGGGGCTCTGCCTGACGTCTGTAATACAGAGCAAGGCCAGCAAAGGTTGCCTCTGAGTTCTCATACAGTCTATTTTTCAGTTTCAAATTTCATTCTTAAATTCCATTCCAATGAGCTGCAGAGGAGGAAGCCTTAGGAAATGGGTATTTTTATGTTAGTACCTGTCTCCTTTTTAGAAATTAGATGTATCCATTTGCCATGTCTTCAGATCAGTTAAGGCTTGAATTGCCTATAAATCTGATCATGTTCTAGACACACAGAAAGTATTTTTGGGGGATACCAATTTTTCCTTACAATGCACTATGATGCTGGTTTTAGAAGACATACACTCAGACCTTCCTGCCAATGACTGAAAGAATGACAGAGTGGGGTCTGCTTGTATGCTCACATTTCCATATACTGCCTTGGGACACTGGCAATGATGATTTAAATCAAAGGAAACTAAGAATAATTTACATCATTAGTCATTGTTTCCTTCCTTGAATAAATTACTAAATCTCCACTGGGAACCCCAATTTGGAAATAACAGTTTATTCTATGCATGAAAACTACATATATTTTTAGCAGCAAGAATAAGTGTTCTTGTTGTGGGAATACGACAAATGTAAATATCTTAACGTTACCATTACCCACTGGTACAACTTACAGGGGTTTCGGGGAGCACTGCTAGGACACGTTTGTTTGTGAGGTCTTGCTTTTAATGGTATCTTCTGACTGAGTGTGCCACCATCAGAACAGGCTTCAGGTGCAGTGGGCTTAGATGGGGATTTGGCTCAAGACTGACCGTTAGGGAGGAGGCATTAAATATGCTAGTCTCTGAGCTCCCCTCCTCCAGGGACTGCTCTCTCGGGGCCCGATTTCCCAGGACCGCCCCACCTCAGAGCTCTGGGCCACTCTGTACTAGCGGAGCGGCAGCTGGCGGGCAGTGGGTGCTCCATGAGATTTTCCGTGGTGTGGGGAGGCAGGAAGGGGGAGTGGGAGATGTGCCCACCTGCAGGCCCTGCCCCTTCCCTGCTCCCTGTGTGTCTTTGGCTGATATTTGTATCTTGGCCTGTCTCCCCCTAAAGATGTCTGAAGACCATGGCCTTGGATGGCCTGACATGCAGCATCATTTCTTAGCGCTCCCGGTTCAGCCTTGGAAGAGAAGGCTGGAAAAGACAGACTTTGAGAGTGGGAAGCTCAGACTGAGGCCAGCTAATTCAGGAAGGGGGTGCAGATGCAAAGACACAGAGGGGTCGGGGTGCGGGGTTGGGGGCACTCTTATTCTACAGTGTTACCTGTATGTGATGCAGTGACAGAAATGGGGACTACGGTATTCTGATCGTATAATTATAAATATAATGTAGCAATGACTCTGGCCCTGTAACTCAGGGGGAACAGCCACGAAGTTTTTTTTGGAAATCTTCCCAGAGGAAACTGGTTCTGGGTCTTCTTGGTTTAATGGAATTAAATTAATTCCATTTATTTATTCCAGTAAATAAGTATTGAGTAATGAGAAAGAATCCAAATTTCTAAGAATAACTTCAAAAGTGCCCCAAATTAAGGTACATTTAAGACAAAGAACATGTCCCTGGTCTTCCTCTTGGGCCCTGCCTCTGGACATCTGCCTTCCCTGAGTGAATATATTTGCACAGCATGGCGGGCAGAGCAAACTGCCACTTACATAAAATAGTGTGCTTTTAGAAGTGCAACTTTTGATCTGTCTTTATATTTTTTCAAGCCAGTTTGACAGGTTTTGCTTATGGTATCATGAAAACATTTACAGAGGGCTTGCTTTCTCAGATACATTCTCTTTATAAATTTAGGAAGCAAAACGGAGAAAGAATGTGTTCCATCTAAAGCAGACAACCCTGGAGTTTGAAATGCGTTCTTGCTGAGGGTCGCTGGGAGCACGGACATGCCGGCCGAGAGCATCGCCTGAGAAGCTACGAGGCTGGGGAGTCACTACCTGCTCTGCAGGGTCCCCCACTAGAGCCCAGCAAGCCCCGACAGAATGCCAAGCAGGCTTGGTCAAGGTGACCAGAAATCTCAGGTGTGTCCCAGAGGTGGACTTGGATGGGAAGGTTTGGGTGCAGGAGCCAGTGGGCCTTGCGGGCAGGTGGAGGGTCTGGGAGAAGGAAACTTCCTGGCTTGGAGCAGAGGAGAGTACAAGCCACAGGGGCTGTGTGTCAAGGTGGGGTGCAGTCAGGGACTCAGGGGTCAAGGGCCTGCCCCCACGCCAGAGTGATCTGTCCTGCAGTGTTCTGTGTCTACAAATGTCTCCTGGGAAACGGGGTGTTCACTAATGACGGAAGAGATGGGAGAGAGCAGCTCGGACATGCCCTGATTCTGCCTCGCAACGTGCCCCCTGCGAGGGGCTTGGGAAGTCCTAGGCGACAGCAATCCCAGCTGAGCGAGGGTAGGGATCGAGGCTCTGGGTATGCAGAACAAAGGGTTTTGGGGAGGACAGTAGCCACAGGGCTGGGCAGGTGAGGGGGCATCGGGGCAGCGGGCTCCAGATGGGACGCCTGGCCGTCCCAAGTGGGGGTCTTGGGACGGTGATGTGAACGGTTTTAGCAAAGCGAGGCAGCAAAGTAGATTTAGGGGGAGAGATGGGAAGCAAGAGGGCAGAAAGAGGCCAGGGTGGCAAGGGGCTCCCCAGGCAGGGGCTCAAGCAGCAGACACTCACTGTCTCCCAGTCTGGAGGCGGGAAATAGAGATCCAGATGTGAGCAGGGCTGGTCTCCTCCTGTGACTTCAACCCCAAATACAGTCACACTCTGAGGTCCTGGGGTTAGTTAGCACTTCGCATCTGAATTCAGGGGGATGCAGGCCAGCCCATCACAGGCTGTTTCATAACCTGGCATGAGGGTGGAGGGTCCCTGCGGGCAGCCTGGAGAGGGAGTGAGGATTCAGGATGTGTTCTGGGGTGTGTGGCAGCACTAGGCCCAGGGCTGCATCCGCAGATGGAGAACAGAGCCCAAACGGGGGAGCTCGGGGAAGGCAACTTGCTTCCTAGCTTCCCTTTACAGTTCATTAAACTGAACTGGTTTTGTGTATGAACCGAGGTTATTGATAGAGCAGAATGAATCGACAGCAGTAAAACCCTAATAAGTAGCACTAATTAATTCACCCTTGAAGGAGCGGCTTGCCTGGGACTGGGATTTATGAGCAGAGTAATTCTGCTGTTTTTGTTTCTTAAAAAAAAAAGAATTAAAACGAATATAGTCCCCTGGCTGCTTAAGAAGCTACTTTAAATTAATGGTCAGGCTGCTTAGCTCTTTAAAAAAGTAGTGGTTTGATTCTGTACTGTCACTGCTGCCTATTTCTCTGGTCAGGAGAAATGGATGGCTCGTTAGTGCCAGCTCACAGGTGGGCATCATGAGGAGTACCAGGTCTTAGGGTGCCAGAGACACGCAGCAGAGAAACGTGCAGGCGAGAAATCAGCTCCCAGTGGAGTTCTGGGGTGAGCACCTGCTGGTCGTGGTGCCATGAAGCACCCTGCTCCCGACTGCTTCCCACCTGCCTGCCGGCTCACACACACACTCGGACACCATGTGCAGCTGCACAGGCTGGCCACCTGGTCTCATGTGTCCTTTCTTGCTAAAACTTCTAGCCCTGTCCAGGTGACTGTGGCAACCACCTCCCCTTGGAAGCCCTCCCTGATCAGCCGACATTCCTTCTTCCCTGTTTATGAAAACATCATCTTCTCTCCCAAAGGAGTTACAATGTGTCGTATAAGACTGATGAGCAAATCAGCTATTAGGAATGATGCTCTCATCGTCTGAATTGTTGCCCAGTTTCCAAAACAATGGATGTGTCTCCATCTGGTATTGCTACCTCTTCCCTGGTCTTCCTTCTTGAGATGGAAGGAAACTTTGTCTTAAAGCTTTTTTTAGACTATTTTTTAGAGCAGTTTTAGGTTCCCAGAAAAACTGAGAGGGGGGTACAGACATATCCAATATGCCCACATTTCCAGGCCCTTGTACTTCCACTGGAAGAGGGGTGTCACCCACCTCCCAGAGTGTGGGAGCCTGAGAGCAGGAAGGAGGGCCACCTGCGCTCCTGGTCTGCCTCCACGAGCAGCCGTGACCTTGGACAGGGCAACAGCCTCAGTGCATGTCTGCAGAATGGAACAGCGGTGCCTCCCGCATAGAGTATTTGGTAGTACCTCCTCGTGGGGTTATGTTTCTGAGTATTCAATGAGTGTGTGTACATATATTCACATTTCTGCATCTATACAGATCTAGATAGAGACACACCCACACATGTAAAGATGAGAGTGTACATCTATATATAGACACACTTTCTGTGCAGTTTCAGGACAATGCCATAGGGATAGGCACCATACAGCCCTTAGCTGCCCTTACAGCTCTGAAGCAGCATGTGCCTCTCTCCTCTGCTGGCCCACCAGCTTGGTTGGCACTCACGTGGCACCAGGGTGCCGGAGTCGAGGACAGAGCTGACCTTCCTCATCAGTCAGCCTGAGACCCTTGCTGTGGTGGCCAACGGCTTCCTGAAGCCTGGCCCTCATCCCATCTTTATGCCCTGCAGTGTGCACACGGATGAAGGGCTGGATCAGCACTGGGCAATGGGCACCCGTCTCAGCACTGTCCAGCCCAGCCACGTTGGCCACAGAGGGAAGTGGCAAGGCCATATCATAGAGCCGCTTTTGACAGGAGAAGGCCACCTGGCCTCCTGCTCAGCTCGATGGCACCACCAGCCACAGTGGGGGCTTGCCCATCACTGACCCACAGGGAGCGACCCTTGCCCAGCCCCACATGCCATGCATGGGAAGCCAACCGGCTGCCCTGAGGCTCTGCATATGGTGGTTCTTCAGGGCATCTGGTCAGGTCAGAACTTACAACCACAGCCAGCCACTGGGAACCACAAACGGCCATTTAAAAGTGTAAACCCATGAATTTGTCCTTCCTAATACATTTTTCACCTTCACTTGAGAATAGGGACAGTAACAGTTACTGAATTGACTGCCATGCCTGCATTAAAGTGAGCTGAGGGTTTCATGGCCCAGCCCCTGACCTGTAGGTAGGGTTGCCCATGTGGCATTGCTCTTAATAAACTGCCCTAAATCCAGGCTTATCGGGGAGCCCAGCCTTCATACACCAGCTTTGATCAGACCTTTCCATCATCCCTGATCCCCTTCACAGTGCGCTTCACGATCGTGATGTCTCTGGTCTGATGGGGCAGACTGTACGGGCCTCCAGCTCTGCTGAGCTTGCTGATTCTGTGAAACCCAGCTGTGCATCCCTGTGAATGTATGCCACAGCCTATGGGCAGGGCCACGGCCCACGGTCAGAGCCACGGCCCACGGTTGGAGCCACAGCCCACGGTTGCAGCTATAGCCCATGGTTGGAGTCATGGCCCATGGTTGGAGCCACAGCCAATGGTCAGAACTATGGCCCACGGTCAGAACCACGGCTCACGGTCAGAACCACGGCCCACGGTCAGAACCACGGCCCACGGTCAGCGCTGTTGCTGCACTTACTCCCAGAGGCACCCACTTTGTACTTATATAATCAATATCACTCTTTCTCCTGGTGGCTGCTGGATGCTGTCTCTTATCATGAAGCAACTGTTGGGTTGCGTTTTAATAAAAGGCTGAATAATTCGCTAGCATTACAGCGGTGGCCCGCTGCCGCGCATCACCACCGCGCAAGCCTGCTTCCATAGAGGCCACACTTAAACACTAAATGCTCCAAAACGTTTGCCTCCAGGGGGAAGTGAAAAATGTGGCACAATAGGACAGTACCAGAGGTGAGAGAATTTCATATACAGGACCTTTCATAATACAAACACGAGGCTAAGCATCTACAGAGCTTTACCTTTTACTAAGGACTTTCAAATTTTGTCTATTATTTGGTCTTTACAACTGCCCGGCGTAGTGGATAGAGCAGCATCTTTTAGATGAGGATATATAGGCCTAAAGAAATAAAAGTTGAGTCAAAAAGACCTCCAGTCCCCAGGATTGTTCACTCCTGCACCAGCCCTAGGAAGTGCCAGCAAAGAGCACTGGCCCAAGCGGCCTGGGGGGAGCTCGGCCACGTGGTGTGACCACCACTGAGTCCAGGACTTAAGACACTTGGGTTGGGAGGATGGTCAGGATGGCCCTGCTCACGTTTCTGACTTGCTTTCTCTCACCCTACTCTTCCAGGAGCAAGGGGAGGCCTTTCGAGTGCACAGACCAACATAGGCCAATTCTTCAAAATGCTCTCAGAAGGGGGCTTCTCCCTGATTTCCCTTTCCTGAGCTGTCCCCTGGCCTGGCCCGGGGTTAACCCACTTGTCTGCACGGTCGGGGAGACTAGAAACTTTTCAGGACCTTCATCTTTCAAGGGAAAACTGGTTTCGATTTGCCTGGAAAACGGACTCCCTCCCAAACAAATGGTGGGTTCCTGGCTTCTCCTTGATTACTTAACTTTAAACAACATCGTTATTATTTTAGTGGAAGAAAAAAAAACGTGTTGTTCAAATGTGACTTCTATTCAAAAAGTGATTTGGGTTTTTAAGTAGCAGAAAGGAATGCACATAAAGGCACTTTTATTAACTCGTTAAAATGTGGAACAATAAACAGAAATGACATACAATGTAATGAAATCAGTATATAAGCTAGGGTTGTTTTTAATTATAACTTAAATTAACCAGCATATCTTTATTGTGGAAGAATTAATTTCCAAAACAAAAATGAAGTCTGTAAAAGTATACTTAATCACACCAGAGAATTGCACAGTTTCTGTCTTCTGGCACTCAAAAGAGTCTTCTTAAATTCTGGTTGAAATTATTATAGCTACTTGTATACTCATTTCCCCCACTAAGGGTTCTCATCTCCTTTCTTGTTTACATGTAATTGGTTTCCCCCTAAGAAATGGTTTTGATCTAAAAAACAAATGATTTCTGGTATGAAGTCTCCAGGGTACTGAGTTCCTGGTACCCTCAGGGGTGTGTTTGGCAGGAATGGGAAATGCTGAAGCTTCACCCTCATCCAGAAAACAGAAGAGCTCAATTTTATTTGTTTTAAGTATATGACTTTCTAGCTTATCTTGAAAAAAAAAAAAAGAAAAGAGACAATACTTGAAAAGCACTACCAGGCTAACAGCTTTCACATAGGTTAGGTCTCTGCCAGAGGAGAAAGTTAAGGTGGTTCTGGGTGAACGTGGTCCTGCTTCGGGCATTTACTTGTTGGTTGCGATTTGGGTTCTGCTTTTTAGCTACTTTTTCCCCGGCTACCTGCCCAGCAATGCAGGTAAACACTGGGAGTTCGCGTGCGTTCACTGCTGGTGCAAATGAAGGAGAGCTGGTGCCACCGTCTTTCTTGTCCCTCAGCTAAACAGTTTGGAACCAAGGATAATTGTCCTAAACATTATTAGGATGAGGAAAAACTAACTTAGCTCCAGAAAATACTTGCCTCTGAATGATAAGACTGAGCCAATTACAATAGTCACTTAGCAAGACTGCACTGGCTCGCCAAGGCTCTCACCTGTATGCTGACTGATTCTAAGCTCTCAGGTCATAAACTCTGGCCACCCCCAACCAGCTGGCTGCCGTGCAGGACCCGTGTTACAATCAACCAACCCAGGTCCTTAAAATTCTCAAATGACCCCATTTTGTGACCCTGCAGATACCATGTCAACGTGGTATTCTCCTATTCTCCTAAACTTAGCTTTACTTGGTAAACAAGTCCTCTTGTGGCCTTTTTCAGGGAGTCAGCAATCCACATAAGAAACCCGATAGGTCAAACACCGGGTGCCCTGTGCGTCGGATGACTTGGCAAATGGAGGCAGGAAAGCGGATGGTTGTGAACAAGCAGATACGGCATTGGCCGGGTGACGGCGTGTCCCTGAGCCATCCTGCTGAGGAACCAATATCATTGGGATGGAGGTGGCTCTACATCGGCACAATGTCAGGGGCTTCATCTCTCTTCCTGCCACAGGACCCGTGCTTCGTGGTCAACTCCCAGCAGATGGGAAACCACATCACTCCAGGAGGGGTGGCCCGGGGGCTCTCTCCAGCGCCAGTGTCCAGGCCTCCTGAGGTGATGGGGCCCCAGGGAAAGGCGGCAGGCGAGTGTTCTGCCCCGGGCTTTGTGAGCCCTCTCTGGGGCCATGGGTCATGGGCGGCAGTCTGGGCAAGGTCGGCCCCAGGTGAGCAGTCTGGTCAGTATGGGAGGGCTTCTTACTGGGGACGAGGGAGGCAGATTTTGGGGAGAAATAAAATTACCTCTGGAGGAAAGGGCTTAGTAGACTGAGCAGCCCTAAGTTCTTCTGATGTGGGACATCACGCATGCCTCTGATTCACGTAACTTTTCCGGCCACAAAACCTTAGTGGGAGTCACGCAAGGCTATTTGTCTTCATTGTTTGTCCCACTTAATCTGAGCAATCACATGCCCTAAGGCACACGTTATTAGTACAGTTCTATAAACTCCACTGGGGGATTATTTTGCCCTACACTATCTTCCATTCTTTCAAATCTGAAAATCTCCTGAGTTCTGGCTTTTGAAACATCTTCAGAGCAGGATGGCAGACTGTGTCTTGGGATTTATAACCACTGATACCACTAACTGTCTGCCTCAGTGAGAGGAACAGGGCTGGAATGTGTTATAAAAGGTCTGAATCACACCAGCAGATTTGACTCCCTCCAGATGCTCCCTCCAAGGCTTGAACCCTTGTGGCTTCCTGCTCTTCTGTCCACACTCACTGTTGGCTTCCCCTTCATCTGTGTCTTCTCATCTCCCCACCTCACTGAGAAGACGCTTCACCCTCCTGCCTGGATTGGGAAGTGGAGAACCTGGTTCTCTAAGGCCCTGGGGATTCAGACTGAGTCACAGAGGGGGTAGACTGAGCCCTGTGGGGGACAGCATTGTGGTTAAAGCCACCATCCTGAGGTCTGTCCCCAAGGTCCAGGCCCAAGCTATGAGACGACAGGGACCTCAGACTCCCATGTTAGGGCTGTGCGTCCAGGGCTCCACTTGGGGGTCCCAGTATATGGTGGGCTCCGGCACTCCTGCTCCCTTACTTCTTTCTTCCCTCCTAAAAATGCCTTACCCCTAACAGATGTGCTCTCCCATCCAGCAGCTAGCGCGGCAGCTGATTGACATTGGCCATTTGCGTTCCTTGGTGAATGTCGGGACCCAAGGTGTTCAGGGCTCCCAGGCAGGGGCTCTGCTGGACCCTCCTGGGGTCATTCCTAATCCTTGCAGGGTGGTGCTCCTCCTTGTCTTCAGCGCCCGAGCATCGGCAAAACACAGCCTCCTTGCTGCATTCTCTCCTATACTACATGGGCCTCCAAGCTGCTCCCTCCCCGTCTCAGTCTCCTCTCTATCTGTCTCTCCATCTCCCTCCGTCACGCACGCAAACATGCTCACCAGGAATCCCACCCATCCTGCTTGATGGGGATGCTTGTCCGACATGATTTCAGGTATGGTTCTACCTGGAAGACTCCTTAGGGGAGAAACTTGGTTCAGCACAATTTCATCTATTATTCAGTAACCACTGTGTAGCTCTGGTATCTTGTAAGTGATAAATTATTATAATGAAAGAAAATCTGCTCACCAGTTAGTCCTGGAAAACGCAAGATCAAATTCTTCCAGTAGAGGGTATTGACCTCATTTATGTGTCTTGGAGTGAGGGGCCCTGGGCCCCGGGAAGGCCTTTCTATCCTGTCCATGCAGGATGTCATTCCCTGCTGTCCCCAGAGCCCACTGAGTGTGGGATCACTCAAAGTGAATTTGAGAACCTGCTCAGGAAGGCTCGGGGAAGATGCTGAGAGCATCAGACATGGGAGAGGGACACAGTCCCCCACAACGTGACGGGCAGAATACAGTCCCTGCCCTCGCCCCACTCCCTGGTCCAGCCATCGCCTCTGCAGCTTCCGTTCACCGCGCTGCATGGCCTCGCCTGGCGCGGCACAGGCACTCACCGGTTCCGGACTTACTAACTCATATTAGACGTGCTTAAGGTGACTTGCAATTAGAAATATAAATAGTGAGGCTAACTTAAAAATTATAATTCCAAACCTGCAACATTGTATACTGCTTCTGTGGAGTATTAGTAAGTGAGACCTTAAAAAAGGGGGCTAGATTCTGTCCTCACAAGAGTTGGGAAAAGGCTTCTCTAAACAGGTTGGCTGGCTGATTATGCATTTGCTTAGTGCTGTGGGGGCCTCTTCAGAGATGTCAACATGCAAATATGGGTGAATTCACAAGAAAGCTGGTGTGTGCATGTTTTCCACTTTGTTTGACCTGTGTGCCTCTGTTTCCTATATAGTGCTGGTGGGGCAGTTTGGGAAGAATCAGTAATATTATGCCTTGCGTGAGAATAGCCTTAGACGATATGCAGAACGGTTCTGCACATGTCCCAAATGCAGGGCCTCCTCACTGAGGCCCAGAGAGCACAGGACGGGGTGTGTGGCCGGCCCAGGCACACACCCGGCCTAGGAGGTGGGTCTGCTCAGTTACAAGCACATTTTGTGTGACAAACGACATGCTGAGGCATCACGCTCCTGTCTGCATAGCCACAACTTCCTTCTCTTCTTTTTTCTGCTAAAGCCCTCTGGGATGGGGTCATTTACCTCTCAGCCTCCAACGCTGGAGTGTCCTATCAGGTTCTGTTGGAAAGCATTTTGGCATGGATGTTGCTATGAGGCAGTGTCTCTACTTAGTTGTCAGATGGCCCAGTCACTCTGAAGGGGCCCAACACTACACCGTCCAGGCCCTGAGCATTTGTCAACACCCTGGGGTGCCAGCACAGGACTCTAAAAAATACTTAATGATGCCTTTAATGCTACTGGAAACATTTGCTCATTTTCTTCATTGACCACAAGACTCCTTTCCAAAAATTACCATTTCAAGTAGCTTAAGCCACTGGAGCAAGATAAAGCAGAAATGGTGGGAAATGAATAAAGAGCTTCTGCTATTTTGAAGCCAGCTGTATGAGTTTAGAGCCTCAGAACCCTGTAAAAGGAGACTTGCAGAATGATATAATCAGAGATTGGTCACGCAACTCCTTCACTGCACTGGGGGAATCCCAGGCCTGCGTGTGACTTGTCTGTGGCAAGGCCATCCAGCCACCCACCCATCCATCCACTCATTCAGGAGGCATTTGGGCCTCTGCCTCCTGTTCCACCTTGGCCGGGGGCAGGGTTGTGGGGAGAATGTGAGGATGGATGAGAAACAGTCTTTCTTTAGGGAGCTGGTGGCTGTGGTGAATCACCCATAGGCACACGCCAGCATGGTCTGTGTGCTGCAGAGGGGCTCAGGCTCGGGGAGCCCAGGACCTGGGCACAGTTGGGAAGGCTCCTGGGCAGGTAATTTCTGAGCTGGTTTTCTGAAAATGAGCAGAAGTTTGCAAAGTGGAGAAGAGGGGAACTTTGCATCAGAGGAAAGATGGTATTTAAAGTCAAGAAAAGCTCTTGAGAACAGGGGTCCACCCTAACCCACCATGGTGGGAGGAGAGGCCTGTGCTGTGGGGAGAGAGCCTGGGAATCAGGCAGGATCAAGGCCCAGAGCGTGGATGGGCTTGGGGTCACACCACGGGCTCTGAGAAGGCAGGAGGCACCAACACCATCAGATCTGTGCTGGACAACATTGTGGGCGGTGGGCCCAGCCGCGAGCCATCAGCGCAGCCAGGGTGGGAGGTGGAGGGCCCACAGCTGCTGTTACTGCAGAACAAGGCGCTGCAAGTCTATACCTCCCCACAACCTCCTCGGGCATCCAGTGGCTCTGTGAGGGCTACAGAGGGGACAGGGAAGGACTCAGGTTGGGGGCCTCCTCACATTTCAACGCTTTGGCCTTGACAGTAGCTGACATCAGCGCTGGCTGCTGGGCGTGCCCACAGAGCCTGGAGTAACTGTGCTCTCCAGCACTGGAGGCGTCCTGCACGGAGTGACCCACGTCCCCGGACGATTCACTGTCTGTGTGACCACTGCCCTCCTTGATGTTCCCTGAAGTCCCTGACAGCCCGCGCCGTTAGGGCCTTTCTGCCTGGGCTTCGTGGTCTGTTTGCATAGGCACTCATGTCTTCCCGGGAATCCCTTTAAGGTTTGTCCCGAGAAACAGGAAGGAAGGCTTAATTTGCGCAGGGACTCCGCCAGGCACAAGGCGGCTCAGATTATTAGATGTGTGCACTGCTGAGTCGTACGCATCTGTAGGCCTTTTGCCTTCGTTGCCTTCTAAGAGTTCATATTCAAAATGACAGCAGGAAATGGTGCTCGATGACAGCGATGTTCTCAGACCAGAAGGAGACGCAATAGCCAAGGATTCAAATGTCATCACTGTTCTTATATCTCATGTTCTCGAAAAAGTTAAAAACAAAGTTAACCTTGTTTGGGGGAAAATCGGCTCAAGTACAAAGATATTAACCATATAGAAAGAGGGATTTTTGCCTCCCTGCAAGTATTACTGCTCTAGAAACGATTTAATGACGCTCATCAGTGCATGAGCAGGGATGAGGGTGAAATCCGACAGCAGGAAAGAAGTGTCGCTCATGTGCTAAGGACGGGACAGGAGTGGGAGGAGAAGCCTCAGAAGGCAGACGGGGCGCCTGCAGGATGGAAGCCCGCCCAGGCCAGCCCTCTGAGCTGTGTGGTGGCCCAGGACAGCTGAGAGGACACTGGGTAGCTAGTGATGTGGCATGTGAGCCTTGCTTGTGGCCAGGCTGAGGGGAGGGAGGGGTCGGCTAGCTCCAGGGCAGTGCGCTTGGCCAGAGGCCCCAGAAGGCCTGTCAGCATGCATGGCATTCAAGGGCAGAAGGAGTGGCTCGATGGCAGAGGGGGCCTGGATCAGCGACCCAGGGGCTGAGAGCTTGGCCCATCCATAGTCAGGGTCCCGCCTTTGGTGTACACAGGGTCTTCTCAGGCCTGACGGCCGGGGCGTGACACTGCCTTCTGGCAAAGATAACCTGAGCTCTCTGCCTGGAGCTGCTGGATCATGAAAGTTCACTGGAACCACCTCCCATGGTAATAAGGAATCATGATTATACAAGCAAAGAGCACAAAATGATTACATGTTATGCTGATGGTGACTTTCTTTGAAGGGCTGTAAGTCTTCATTAAAGTCCTGCAAAAGACAGTAATGAAATGAAAATAAAGCCTTGCAAGTGAAGCCCTGTGGGTTTTTTTGGGGGGAGGTTATGTGTGTGTAGCACAAATAAAGCAGATGTTGAGGCAACCGTAATAAAGTTTTAAAAAATTCACCCTAAAAGAATTCCCTGCCACCTGATCTTGCTCAAAAGCCCACAAGTAGACAAAGAATCTGTCTGGGAACAAGTGGTAAAAGCGGAGAATCTCTCAGAGCTACAGCGCTGGGACACATGCGGTCCTGGGAGGGCTCATGGGCTCTGTGCTGAGCAAGGAGGACGTGGCTCTGGGCAGCAAGGGCCCCACGGAGGGTGAAGTAGGTGCTCCTGGAGCAGGTGAGGGAGTGGGCGCCACCGTCAGGCCACCAGGGGCTGGCTGCTTGGGGCTGGTGTTGAGCGGCCCTTGCGGGCATGCCCTCCCAGGGTCAAAGCCAGCGAGTGCTCACCACTGGGCGACGCTCCCCAAGGGCGGGGGGGCCTGTTCAGAAGGCAGCTCCGGGGCAGCCGAACCTGCTTTATGGAACGGAAAGCAGACAAGGTGTGGGGAGCCTTGTTGGGGCATCGGACCCCGGACCCAGTCACATGGAGCCAGAGCCCCTCCCGGGGACACCCTGCCATGGGTGTGTCTGATGCAGGGAAGGGGTGCGGGCGCCCAGGGACAGGGCCTGGCCGGGCGGGTGAAGCCTGGGCTGTGGGGAAAGCACACGGTCCAAGCAGCGATGTTGCCCACACGTGGGGCCACATTTCAAAGGAAAGAATAACATTTGTGGGGATTAATAGGGGATAAATGTGTGCCCACGTGTGAAAAGAGATTTTGTTGGTAAATACGGAAAATGTGTTTTGTGGGTGGGCAGTACATCTTAAACCTGAAATTCTACCTTCTCACTTGTTGACTTGGCACTGACGACCCCCCAACTCTGGCTTGCTTGGTAAAAGGTCTTGGGGTAGGCGGACGGGGAAGCGGCCTGCAAAGGCCGCCGGCGGTCTCATCAGCTGTCAGCGGGCCTTCGTGATGTGCCTCACTTTGTGGTCTGCAGAATGAGGAGGACAGTGAGCCCATATTCATGATGCTATTGTGGAGGTTCAGTGAGAAAAAACACAAAGTGCTCGGTCCATCATCCGCCTGTAAGGACACGACAGCTTTCGATACCGTTCCTGATATTGTCATTATTCGACCACCCTACAGCCTCACTTGCGAGCCTACACGCGGTGCCGCCCGCGCCTCACACACTGGGGTTGAGGGGGAAGGCCCCGGACAGCGTGGCTCTGCGCTCCCGGGGTGACTGATTAGCACCCTGACACACACCAGGGTTCCCCGAAGACGCTGTGCTTGCTGAGGTGTGGCCCTCCCAACTGAACGCAAATGCACAGCAGAGACGTGGCAGCCTCACCATGCTGTGTTCCTGAGTTGCACGTAATCGATGACAATGACCACGGTCACAACGACAGTGTCATTAGAAGCCAGCTTGCTCTACTTTCTCCCCAAGTGGATAAAGACCTCGGCAGCACAAACAGCTGCTGTCCCCACCTGCCACTGAAGAGGATGCTAGATGTGGGACAAACCATCCCCAGTTGCTAGTTGATAACTTGATTTTCTGAACAGATGCTATCCCACAAAATTTATAGGATATGATTTATTTACTTATTCATCATTTATATACATGTATGTGTGTGTCCGGCCTACATATGGGTCTCGCAGATTCCACAGTCCCAACCTGCATGGGGCTGAGGGTCCAGTGCAGGCTGGGAGAGGAGGGGACCTCCGTGAAGACCAGCGAGAAAGGTTGTATCCAACAGCTGGCAGAGCAGCGCAGAGATAGGAACTGTGGGCCATGCACCTGTCCATGGAGAGAAGGCGCCCAGGTAGGGCCTGCCAGGTAGTGGCTGGTTTCGGATCAGCTGTTGACTCATAGCGATGCTCACAGGAACCAGCACTGGCGACATCTCATGACTGAAGGCTGCTGTTCTGCTTCTACATCCAGTGTCGTCGTAAACCCCTAGTATATGACAGGTATTAGGGTCTGAGCAGGAAACCCACGGCTGCAAGCTGGCGGACATCTGGCCGGAATGAGTAAGTTTATTTCTACTTTTACAGTCAGCGTGTTTTGTACTTCTGCTTAAAACCGCGAGTCTTTGGGCAAATCCACGGTCTCGTGTGCGGGTCCCTCATCTGCACCGTGGTGCGAGCAGGCAGCAGCCGGCCTTGGGGTCAGCGACAGGGCGGGGCCTCCCCCAGCCACAGACGGGCGGCCCTCGGTGCGGCGCATTAGAGGACGTCATCTCTGGGAGTGGGCCACCTGCACTATTTGGAGCAAAATCAGGCAGGTGTTTATGGGTCCACCGGCTGGCTGCTAAGAGCAGGAAGCCAGCGTCCGTGGCCTTCCTCCTGGATGCTCCTAATGTAGTTCTGGACTTTACAGACACACACAAACACGGCTATGAACCTGAGAAAGGGGCCTTCAGGTTTTCTTTACATGTGAACCTGAGCTCCAGGCATCAGTGGCCACGTGGAGAATGCTGTCACGTGACAGGCAGGTATCACATGTGGCTAAGTGCTATTTTGTTAGCTCTGCCACCCTTTTGATTCACGCACTAGAATTAGAAACATTTTAGCACAATTTAGGAGAAGCACAAAAACACAGGTTTGCCGTGTTTTGAATCCCATATCTGCCATTTATTTGTGTGTACTTCGGTGTGTCTCAGTCTTCCATGGGATTCGGAGCCCTCCGTGCCCAGTGTACCAGCCTCACATTTGATCCTGGTGAGAACCAAATCTAAGGTCATGCTTTAGTATCCTTGCTACAGGGAGCGCTCTTCAGCAGCCACTGTGTGCTCTTTGTTTTGGGAGGGTCACGATCATTCAAAGGTGGAAATCAAATTTGGAAATGATCCTTCAATTGATACCTGCGAGTTTCACCAGATAGTCCAATGGCCTGGCTAAGTTGATTTGGGTTTGACCCTCGTGGGCCTTTGAAAGCCCTCCTTGTAAGTCAGGTAAACAGGGAAGTGGCATATTATTTGAAGCCTGGGGGAAATTTTGGCACCAAAAGGGCAGATAGAACCATCTGAAATCTGGACCACGGTGTGACTCACCCCTCTAAAGTTTTTACAGCTTTAGAAAACCAGTTTTCTTCAGTCAGCTTAATTAATAATGTGTTAGGTTCTCTGTTTGCTCCAAACACCTAGAGGGCCCTGCAGAAATGCATCCAGGGCTCTCTCTGAGGTGGGTGCTTGGGGCTGGGTCTTGGCTTGTCTGTGTCCATAAGAATGAAACGTCAGGACGGCGGGACTTCAGATAACACAGAACTGCTTCTCATTAGCGACATTCTGTGATGTTCTTTAGAGCGGCTGCCCGGTAGCTCATGCAGGATTTACATACAAATGTACAGATGGAACTACTGAATCTGTAGTGAGTGTGAGCGTGCATGTGTGTGCATATATGTGTGCACACATGCGTAACAGCATTTCCCAGAAATCTGTTTACCCTCTGGGCGTCCTGTTCAGGGGAGCAGTGGGCTGAGGGCAGAGGCAATGCTCTCTTCAGCTTTGACAGCAAGGGAGAAACACCAGGCTTCACTTAAAAAATCTACAGCAGGACTGTTGCTGGAATTAAGGAGACACATACCTATTCCTGTACATGTATACACACATATACACTCTTGTACGTACAAATACACACTTATATGCTATAGGAGGCCAGGAGTGCCACTCCAAAGTGTGCCTCTTGGCCTAAGGAGTATGAGAGACACAGATGCAGGCGAAGCCACGAAGACAGAGTAGAAGTTACTCTTTGGGAAGACATTGCATTTGTAGAGGAAATCTCCACTGGAAGCTGTCTCTCCCTCAAAGGTAGGAGATGCCCAATCACCAGAACCTCTTGCCAACGGAGAAGGCAAGCCCTGAGGCTGCACATCAGCCCTTAGCCTGGTTCCCTGGCTTCCCGCGGCCATCTCAGGACGGGCCCAGCCCTTCCCCTCTGTGTCAGCTGAGGACAGCACCAAGCTTGGCTCCCACACCGCTTAGAGTCATTCTCCCTGATCTCTCCCTTGAATTGTGGGACATGGCAGTTAATAAACTGCTTGCTTCTTCCTCATTAATCTGTCTCTTGTTACAGGGTCCCCAACTGAGAACCTACAGGGATGGAAGGCAGAGCTTTCTCCTCTGCTGCAATACACACACACATGCACACACCTGTGCACACATACTCTTACACTTCTTTCACAGTGCAGGCGTTTACAGTGGTAATGGAAATCATCCTAGCGTCCCCAGGGGAGGCATGTGAAGAGGGAAAGCAATGAGGCTGGGCCCTGGGAAGCCCACAGGCGGGGTGCCTGCACCCTGTAGCATCCTGCTGGCAGGGCACCCTGTGCCCTCTCTGGAATAGCTTCAGGGTGGCATGTGAACAGTTGTGACCAAAGATATTAATTTTTAAGCAGTTGATTAGCAAAACTCTTTTTCCCCATGGAACCACATACTGTATTCCCTTTACTGTTAACATCAAAAGAAAATAACGCAAATGAATCTAGCATCTATAAATTTATCCCTCCCTCTTGCTGGTCTATTGTCCTTTTGGGCCTAGTCCTCCTTAATAACTGAGAATATAATATTAAATTAATGCACCAACTGTAGTGTATGGTGTGTTTTATTTGGTTCTAGATTCAGAGGTTGTCCAACCACTTCTAGTAATAAATTTGCCGAGATAGTCTGTGTGCATGAAGCTCAGACCACAAGTATGCTCTCCTCTGGATTTCATCATTTGCGCTAAGCTGCAGAAGCATGCTGCATTTATCTGCTCATTCTGCCATGCCCCCAATATTGCAGCTAAAACTCAGAAGACTGAGCTAAGAAAAAGGGCCAAATATTATGGTCAGAGGATTCTGAAGGCATATTTTAGGTGCAATTATTTTTGTAATAGCAGAATAAACCCATTTATACAATGGAGTTATACCAATAAATAGTATATTATGTTCTCCTATTGGGAAGATAACTAAGTGATAATGGAAATCTCATCTGTCTAAAACAAGGCTGAATAAGCTGCTCCTAAACAGATTTCCAGGGAAAAATAATCAGCTCTTCAGATTTGTTCTCCCATTTCTTCCTTCTCGACAAACCCAACATTGTCTCTGTGACCTCGTGAGTCCCTGGCCGCCTCATTCCCATCAGCAAATGATTTAGGGGGATTGTCCGAGGTTTGCTGACTACTAATTTAATCAGGATTTTTGATTACAGGCAGCTTCTACTTTAATTATGTCATTTCTCTTTTATTAGAGCTATTGCTGGTTGAAGGGGTTGGGGGAGCAGGCGTCTCTTGGCGGTCCTTTCTTCCATGTAAATCTCTGGTTCTGGTTTGGAGGGAATGAGGTGTCTCCGAGGAGGCCGGGTTCTGCAGAGTATCCAGGGCAATAATTTCCCATGTGTAGTCTGGCCCCCAAGGAGCAACCAGGCCCCGTGCTGGTCAAGAAAGAGTTCTTGCTGCTGGAAT
Source organism: Phataginus tricuspis (assembly GCA_029783875.1). Taxonomy (NCBI): domain Eukaryota; kingdom Metazoa; phylum Chordata; class Mammalia; order Pholidota; family Manidae; genus Phataginus; species Phataginus tricuspis. Next base: position 2,747,042 of record JAQQAC010004068.1, on the reverse strand, counting down.
TAGTAGTTAAGTCCTTCCCCTACTTGTAATTTACTTTTAACATGTGCAGGTTCTACTAGGGTAAAGAAAATATGTTTTATTTATTAAAGTCATAGTAACTTTTGGTTATGATATGGATTTTTTTTACACAACCTAAACTAATGCACAGCATGGTGACAATAGTAATATTGTGCTATATACTCGCAATTTGCTAAGAGAGCAGATCTTAAGTGTTCTTATCACTTTCCCAAGTAATGAAAAAGACAGCCACGTGAGGGGCTGGGATGGCAATTCACTCGAGTGTGGTGATCATTTCACAGTGTATGTGTAATAATACCAAGCTGTTGTGATATATACTCCCTTAATATATACAATTATTATTTGTCAATTATGCCTCAATAAACCTGGAAAAAATAACAATGAATAACCCAACATGCAGGTACTACCGTGTGAGGACCCAAGAGATTTCTGACGTTAAAGGGACTGCCACCTGGAAAGGCTGGAGTCTCTGCCTGGGGACGCCGCAGTAACAGGGGCAACGGGGCTTATGGACTGTGGACTGCAGGGAAAAGGACCTGGACTGGGAATTTACGGACAATCAGAGAACATTTAGAGGAAAGCCGTGCATCACTTAGCAGAGTCCTCACTCGGAGGGCAGGCTCGCAAGGGTCTCTGGGGAGATCATTAGAGAGGCAAGTTCCTGCCCTCATACCCCCAACAACCTGGGGGCCAGGCCTCCAGCTGATGGGAGGCTGGATGCGGGGCGCTTCCCAGCACTGGGACCTTCTAGCCCTTGGGAGGGTGGGAAGGAGATGCTTTGGGGCTCATGAGAAAACGCTGCTTTGAACCAGGAACCTGACAGGGACAGGAGAGGGCCTCGAGCTTGCAGCCCGAGTCAGAGAGATGGAGCGAGTAGTGGCCCCTGCCCACTTTTCAAGTGAAAAGTGGCAGAGATGGGGGAAATGTCTTCTCTCCAAATCTAAGAGGTGGCAAGGGGACTCCATGGAGGGAGGGTGAGGACAGGAGCTCATTGAGTCCTAGAGCTAGTGGGAAGGGGAACCAGGGCTCCCTGGGGGGCATTTCATCACCAGCATATGTGAGAGGGTGTGTGCTCTTTTGCCACTTGTACCATTTTTATCCGTGTGTGACAAAGCGTGGGGCCGAAGGACCATGACGATGACAGTGGCCCCAGTGGAGTGCAGTGTGCCTGGCCTACCTGGTTAGAGTGGCTTCTAAGGGGCGGTGGGGATGCTCAACTTAAAAACAAAAGACAGAGCAAAGCAACAAAAAAAGCGTCACAGTCAGGTAAGTGCTAGCATGTGCTATTTTTAGCTTGTATAATCCAGCTCATGGCAGAAGTCGGGCCTTTTAAGCTTTGGTGAAGAAAAGTGGGGTCCCGTGGGCTCTGTCTCACCCTCTGGGAGACATTTGGTCCCTAAGCCCCCGCTAGCTGACCTCTGTGCAGGGCTAATGACAGTCCCTCCGGGGTCGGGGAGATTTAAGTGGAGAAGTGGCTTCTACTAGGGAATCAGGACCATTTTTAGCTCAGTCACCAAGGCTGACAACCCTGAACACTGTTGCCTACCAGTCATGCCTAACAGTGCAGGACGGCCCAGTTAGCTCCTGAGGTGTTCATCCCGCCACGCTGGAGATCCAGTCCCCACGTGTTTATTGAAAAATGATCTCAGTGCTGAGGGAGTTCTAAACAGGATGAAACCCTCTGCCATCAAGTCCCATCCACGAGCCCATGAGAAGACCTGTGCAGATGAAGGGGGTCTGGCAGCGGATGTCATAAAAGCAGTGCTGAAGTCCAAGCGGTTGCCCCAAGTGCGGGAAGT
>JAQQAC010004068.1:2724464-2744725 GCA_029783875.1 Phataginus tricuspis | reverse complement strand
GCAATATGGCTTTTCCTGTCAGTGTGATATCCCCTGGTGACATGTAAAGGAAAGTGGGTGAAAAGTGACAGAGGAGCAGAAACAATGTTATGTTTTAGGAAAGGTTAAAAGTAGGGCCGGGACTGGCAGCTCATCGCAGCTAATGGGAATCCAGTGGCCCTTTAACATTTTGACTTGATTGTGAGAAAAACACAATTGAGAGAGAAACACTAAAAATCTGCAGGTGCTCTAAACTAAATGTATAAGTTGAGCCACGCATTTCACAGGTACAGGACCATCCTAAAGCGTGTGCTGTTGTAGCCTGGGAGATTTATATGGCTGTGCACACATACACACACATATATACTCATATACAAGCAATAAATATTTGCATGGGAGGTCCTCTGAAAAACCTGTCAAGCTATTAAAAGAAGTATTTTCTGACTTTGTATGTCAGTTGAAAAATATGCTAGTGAGAAATTACTCTCTAAAAAGAGACTAATGGTAAATAATGAATTTGAGTCATAGAAAGTAAGAATGTAAAAGGGAATCTCCAAATGGTAAACATACTGACACGGCCAAAGCTGACTTTTATTCCTACCTGGCAAAAAAGCAAGACCCTAAAATCTAGCCCTAATACTAAAGTTAATGTACACTATGAACCCAGAAAGAGTTTAGCTTTTAGGACTCATTTGTTTCTATCTTCATGCCTAGTTGATCTTGCTTAAAGGTAGAATCTGATAAATTCAAGAAAAGTGCAACAAATAGTAGATACATATCCAAATAAAAAAGTTCTGTAGTTAATTTGGAAGCTATGAGTTACCAATGTTAGCACTCATTGTGTGAATTGACACCTGCATAAAATGATTCAACGAAATAATCTGAGGGTGCTTAAGTCTAGATCTTGCACTGGCAAGGGATCAGTCATCTACAAAAGATGGATAAAGCTAAAAACTATGAAGGGGTTTGTTCACATTTTTGACCTGACATTTGCAACTTAGAGTCACTGAGTTCAGTTGCTTGTCATTATTTCACAGTGAGTGATGGAAACAATGTCAGTCCTTCATACTGCAGAGTGTTGTCTAGGCCACAGTGTATTTCTCTAAAGGGAAGAAAAGGTCTGCATTTCTTTCTAGAACATAGGAGCTGTTGGCTTTTAAACTGAAAATCATCTACAGTTTAAAAAGCAGCATGAGCTACATTTTATTAGCTCTTGGGAAATGTGTGTCTTGGATTGGGGAAGTTTCTTGATGTTCTTTACATCTTTGTTTTGAAAGCAATGCCAGGAAGAACTCTGGCGCCAAATGCATCTACGAATCCTGCTAATTAATCAGCCAAGGACCCAGCTCATTCTGCTTCCCTGATCAGACTGCTAAGATGATTTCTCTATAGATCTTTTAAAAATCTGCTTTGAATGGTTATAAATCATTATACACTTCACCTCCACACAGGTAAATTTGACATTTAGTATGATTCATTTTTTTATTTCTTATACAAGAAGTCTTATTCTTGATTTTTGTGTCTTTAATGACATTTGCTTGAGAATTTGGCTCTAAAGCTCAGAAATCAAAATCACAACTTGTACGAGACCATAAACTCCTAAAGCACACAGATTTTTGTCTGTATTAATTAAAAAACAACTAATAACAATGCTTGGCACATGAAAGATGCTAAATAGTCCAAATAGTTATTTGCTGAATGAACAACCAATTCATATCTTTTGAGGCTGAGTCTCCTTGAACCCAGTGAAGATGACCTTCAGGACAAGAACGCAGGCCACCTTTCATTTCCACGTCTGTGTGGGGTGAGGTCAATGTTGGCAAAAGTGGTCAATGGCTAAAGGTAGCCACATACACGTTTTGGCAAACTTATATAAGTATTTATTTATTATAATTAAACATTTCTCATTCTCAGTTCATATGTTACTGCCAACCATATCATTTGATCAAAAAACACCACATTCATGTACTTTATATAAAATAAACAAAAGCAAGACAAAACATATTTATCAGAGTTGGCCTACTACCAAAAAATACAATTTATCTGGGAGTTTTCCAAATATCAGATGAGCTCAAAGCATCCTCTGTAAACATACTCACACAGCCCTCAGGCCCGTGGCTGGCAGCCACAGCTGTGCTCCAGGGAGAGGTGAGGGCAGAAGGCAGCACCACCAAATTTACTAAATCTTAGAAAATGCCCCCCTCTTTGGCTCTCCATTTATTTAATTATCAATAACACCAGGATTAGCTGATTGTGCAAGGCCAGTGCAAAGGGGTTAACTGGCATTATTTTGTGTAACCCTCCAAATTAACAAGGCTTTGGGAACTATTCTCCATTTACAGATGGGAAAATGAGGGGTGGGCACACCAAGGCCACAGAGCTGGAATTTAAAACTCGGCTACGACACACTCCAGTATGTCTGCTTTATCTAATATGCAGCATCTTAGGTAAAAACATGCCCTAAAAGACAGCAGGAAATGGAGTAAACCAAAATCTTGCATGCAGTACTTTAATGTTTTTTTAAGTGGAAGTACTGAAATCTCCCTTTTGCAGAGTTTTTAATAGAAAATCTTTGTACCACCAAACATAGCCATCTGGAGATTCAAGGTTAGTAACTCTATCCCACCTTCCACCCCTTGAGTCACCTGCTACAATTGTCTTATACTTAAATGTGTTAAATTCTCCTAGACCAGAAAACAGCTGGTTATTCTTAGGGCTGGGGTGTGGCTCATAGTGGAACCTTGGATTATGTCATGATTTTATTTTTTTTTTTAAGTGGCGTATACTTCACAGAAGATGAGGAAGTGTGTTAATGAGGTAGAGAAGTGGCCCTATGACCTATGACCTCACAGATAGATCAAAGCCCCTCAAGCATGGAGATACTGGGTTCAGGACCCTGGGCAGCTCCCGCCCCCCAACTCCCTCCTACCTGGCCTGGCCCATTTCTGCTGAATAGAGGCACTCTGACCTGCCTCTTCCGCAAAGACCCAACCTCGGGTCTCTAAGCCCAATTTTAAGAATTATTAGGAACTTCAGAAGTAACAGCAATGGGTCGCTTGACAGACTCTACCAGTTGCTGGAAAACTTTCCCTTCAAGAGCTGGATGCTACATTAGGTCAGTAATGGGAAGCCAGAGGCAGCCTGGCCCTCCCCGTGCTTCATCATGAGGGCACCGTCACAGAACTGTATGCAGCCCACTCGGCGCCCAGCCCCCCACAGCTCAGGGGCACACTCAGTCTGGGTTATCTCACAGGCAGGGGTGGAAACAGTGAATGCAGGGAGATGTGGCATTCATTGTGTCATCTACAGGGGCTGAGGATAGATGCTCAGATTCTGTTTGTCAACCACAAAGAGCTCAAGTTGACTTTTAAATGCAGAGAGTATTTCTCTGGGGCCTGGCACTCCTTCCTCCAGGCTGCAGCAGCATTTGCAAGCATGCCAAGCTATGCCACCTTTGATTTACTGTGCTGGGAGCAGCGCACCATCAGCCTCCCTTAGCTGCTACTGCCACCAAGCTCTCTCTGTCCCCAGGCATCATGCTTACAGAAGAAAATTCACTTGCTTGTATGTTACAGGCAGAACAAACTATTTTTAGCGGCTACATCTATCACCTCACTTGGCTATCAAGGCTTGGTTGGGGGAGCAGAAAGGAGAAAGACAAAGAAGCAGGAAAGCTCAGCTTTCCTGAAAAAGCAAAATGAGCACATGCTGGCAGTGACACAGGTTATCATAGGCGGTGACAAAGAAATGTGCAGCCTGTTCCAGCTGCTGTCACAAGGGCTTTGTCTTGTCCTGCCTGCGGCGGCCCAGAGTGGACAGTCAATGATAGCGCTGGCGTGCATGCAATTTTTCTTGTCTGCTCAGGAGGGGCTCCTTGAAGTCTCCCGCTGCTGCTAGTCACACACTTCTAGGAAGGGCAGGAAGCGTTTTAAATGATTTTTTGGATAAAGTGATAGATGGCATTGACATCAAATTCCTGCTTTTGAGGTTTGGAATTTTCATTTTATTTTGTTAGTGTTTAAATTTATGACCTGAGATTTCACTCATGAAGATGATGCCTCGAGAGTCTTCAAGTGTGACTTTGTCACTCTAATTTTCACAGGCACTTCAAAAAATGCATGCATGTTTTTGCAAACACATACAGAAGACGGCGGCAGAATAGGGGATTCTGGTCTCTGGTCAAGAAGGATCTTCACGTGGTTGCTGGATGTAAAAGAAACAGATATTTGGCAAAAATCTCAACACATGGAAACTGCTTCTGAAAAGAAGGTCTGCAGGATGCTCGCAGGGGTAAAGACAATGATCGATGGCAGGCTTAGCTCAGGCTAAGTGGCTGCACTGCTTACCTGGGTCTCTTATAGCATGGCTGGCTGCACTGCTTCTAAAGTGTCAGGCAGGCTGGAACAACAGTGCTTGGGCTGGTCCCTACTGAGGGACGAGGTGCACCGAGGCAGGAGATGGACGCAGACCCGCAGGACCTGGAGAACACAGGGCTGGAGCCCACTCAAGGCCATTAGGGAGCGGCAGATGGTGGAATACACCGACATAATCACTTCCTGACATGCGCCTCACACCTGAGTTCTTGGAATTAGCAAGAAGATAACATGTACTTAAAGACCAAATCGGATTATAGCAGTTTCCTAACCTGGCCTAAGGATGTTCTCAAATAAAACTAAAACTCAAGCACTGATTGTGTGCATGTTATGTGACCATTTAGCAGGCCACTGGGCACCTTGCCACTCCCGCTCCAGCTACTCCTGGGCTGCGACCTGCCTCATCTTGCCTGGGTCTCATGGTGTCCACTCTCCAGCCCCCTTTAAAGACTCAGGAAGTCACACCCTCTCTCCCCTCCCCCAGGCCATTTTCCTTGGTGTCCATAGGCAACGTGACAGTCTTCCTATGCTTGAAACAGTTACCCCAAGCCTCACTCTCTTTCACACATTGAGGTTTGTTGGTGCACAAAAGCAGCCACTTAGACCATGTGCTGTGCATCGTGAGGTCACTCTTCCCTGCCTCTGGGGAGCACACCGCCTAGTAGAAATGGTGGACAGAAGCCAGGCAAATGATTACACCCATGAGGAGCATCAGGAAGGGTGCCACAGGGTCAGGAGGCGAGGCACCCAGCCCTGTGCCGGGTGTCCAGGAAGCCCCCTAGGGACACGATGTTCATGCTGACTTGGCAAAGATGCATAAGGGTTTGCCAGGCTTAGTTTAAAACTCATATGGATTTCTATTAGAATAAATCCAAGTTTACTGACGGGGCCTACATACTCTGCAAATGGCAAGTCCTATGTTCCAGCCTAACCTGCATGGGCTTCCCGTTACTGCTGTCACCTTAGCTGCCCTGGGCCCGGTCACACGGTGCTGCGCGGAAGCAGCCTCTGGCCCTCCATGTGCGTCCAGACCGTTGGCATCCTGACCGACATTCTCTAGCTCGGCTCCTCCCTGTGCTTGTGCGTCACTCATGTCCAAAACCAATGAATGTTGGTCTTGAAGCACGAGAGGAAGGAAACGGACGTTCAAGGAAAAGCCCTGACAGTTCTGGGTGGGGGCTGGGGAAGTGGCTGAACTTTGGGCTAGAGCTGGTGCCTGGCATGTGGCCTGTGAGCTCTCATGCCGTGATTGTGGGGTTCCAGGAAACGCTGCCATGAACCCATCGGCAGGGAAACAAACCTTTAGTCACAAGGGGAGCGCACTCGGCCATGGAGGGCCTCGCAGGTCCCGGAATTCATGGAGGCCACTGGTTCCTCCCCATTCTAACTGGGAATGTCCCTTTGTTTCTAAATTCCCAACTGTTACCGCATATCTTGCCCGGCAACCCACCTTCTTGTTAATCTACCTTAATGTTTGGGGGGTGTGTCACATTCTTTGAGGTGCTGTAAACTCCATATAGACTCTGGATATGTGCCAAGGTGTGACTGCTCTGTATGCCCCGAGCTGGTGGCAGTGTGCCCACCCCCGCATCATTCTGCCCCCATCTGGTGCCTGTGCCAGCAGCGGCCATGCAGCTATCAGTCAGCACTGGACAGGAGGCGCAAAGCCCGCAAATCTTTGAGAGGATGAAAGTCAGAGGAGAATACTGCACTCCATGTTACCATTAGCATCCTACACTCTCTGTTGTCACTGCCAATGTTATTTATTGCAGCTTCATGGTCCTTTTGAGGCATAATTAAAAAAGATAAATAACTGTAGAGACCCTCACCAAGACAAATGAATATTCTGAGGCTTTTCATTTCGATGTCTTTTCCAGGAACATTAGAAAGGGTTTCAGATTTCTTTGTAGGAACTTTCTAGAAAGACATCGCCAGATTGCATGAACTGTGGTTTCTTCTGTCATTGGCCCCTTGTGAAGACAAAAAGAGACATTTTGTCTTATTTTTTTAGGGTGTATTAGTGCTGGAAGTTCTAATTTGTCAGTCTGAAATGCCATGAAGTGGATGTAGCAAATTCAAATAATTTAGGGGCGTCCAACAAGATCGGGGGTTGAAGGCATAGAGGCGTGTTAGTAGAAAGATTAGGAAACAAAAAATATTTTTTACAGTTTTAAAAATCTGCTTCCTCTCCCCCTCCTTTTTTTTTTTTTTTTTTTTAACAAAGTGTAACATTTCTCTGGCCTTTTGAGCTTCTGAGGATCGGTATATGAGGTTTATGCCGTATCTGTCCTGCCCTCTCTCCTTCGCTTCCTAAAATAATTCCTCTGCCTCAGTAACATTATCTTCAAAGGAGGATGTATCTCTAACCCCCTCTCACAAACCAGGCATGAGGCTTTCTTTAACGGGAGCTTCCAGACATGGGGTGGAGGGGCCCCGCTCGCTGCCCTCACCCTGCTCCTTAGCCGGCAGCAGGACCCGGCATGAAGTGAGTTAATGCAGACTGTCCTGGAGACACACCAGGAATCAGTGAACGGTTTGTTTTAAACGTATATTTTTCTAGGAAATATCTGTTCAGCCTTTTTCTTGTGCTACTTCCCTGGTTTTATAAAATAAGTGCACTTTGCTTGGAATCATGGTTGCATCCCTCCACGATCTATTAACTTAGGAAATAAGTGTGTGCCCAACACAGCCCATGTTGACCTTCAACCTAGAGTTTTGGGCCTTCAAGAGAACACCCCCTCACATGACCAACCTGGATGCTGTTGGAGAAGTCTCTGTTCTACACGCATATGCACCAGATAAATTCGTAACAAAATCTAATAGTAGTTATGCCAATATCTCAGTAGCAAAAATGATGACCATTTCCTGAGGGCTGCTTATATGCTCTCTGTGCCAACAGCATCTTCTGTGGACTGGGCCATCTGGCGGGCTCCATGTGGTAAGGAGGGCACTATTATAGTCCTGCTCACAGAGGAAACTCAGCTTCTGAGGGCTTAAGAACCTTGTAGTGAAGGACAGCTAGTGCCTGGTAGCACTCCACCTCTTCAATGCTGGGTCAGCTCTCCAGTGTGCATTTCTACAGCACTTGTCAAGGATATTATCATGGTGGATACTTGGAGAAATCTCAAGAAGGTAGATGCTCAGAGGAAGCTCAGAGAGTCTAAGCAAGGTACCCTGGGTACATGGCTACTAAATCATGGGCCTGCCTCTCAGATTTAAATGATCTCACATTGACTTGAAACTTCCCATTCAGGTTTGGTTGGGTCACCCTAATTTTCTTGTATGGGAAAAAATTTCAGAGAAAGGAGGCTTTTTCTTATGGCCTTTGAAATGTCCCCAGTAATGCATTTGATTTGAGATTATATCACAAATTGGTTTCTCTGCAGACTGAAGTCCAACAGGACTCTGAGTGTGCTATCGCCACCACTGGGTATTGGCATTTCCCGGGGAATGGCTTTTCCCCTCCTTACCCTCTTACTCCCCATGCTTTACTGCAGTTAGATCCTCTCTGGACAGTCTACTCCAAAACCATCTTCCCTTCTATAGTCTCCACTACTTCTGTGTCAGCGTACATGTGTCCACATAGGCCGTTCATAGGTATTTTTACAGCTAGCAGATTCTTTACCCGATATATGGGTTTCTTAAATGTTTAGGCCATGGAAGGAATTCTAATTTGCTGGTTACTTTGCAAGAAATAATCCCATAGCTTGGGACAGACTGTCACAAGGAGTGGGGAGCTAGTTCTGGTCTGACTGAATCCGCTTCCTGACAAAGCAAGAGGCTGTTGGACACCTGATGCTAGTTTCTCTTCCACCTTGTAGCTCACTGAGCCCTGGATTTGCTGGGTTTCTCTTGATTCATAATAAAAAGTATATATTGAGACAGACAAGATAGTTGCTTAAGTTCTACTAAAGTTCCTGGATCTGTGACCTGCACATTATTCTTCAAATCACCTAAGATTGTTTCTGAAACCATGTGGCACTGATGCTCTGAGGGCTGTAATGACGTGACATTAACCTGGCGCACCGAGTGTCTTATCAGTCCTTGTGGGGCAGGTGCCAGCTGCCACACTCCGCCCACACACGGACCGCCCCGCTCCTGAAACACTGCAGCGCTCCACAGGTATGAACACAATCACAGACTCCGCGAAACTGCCGACGCTGGCGGGCAGTGGAGCGGTCACTGGTGTCGCTGCCGTTCTGAGGGGCACTGCGGACCCTGTCTCAGACAGTATGAGACCGTCCGTGTTCACTGATTCCCACATTTCTCCTTGGGGCTTTCGGCCGGGTGACGGCTCTGCCCGGGAGGATGCATAGGGGGGGCCCACGTGGCTCTTTTCTGGGGGAGGAGCCCCCACAGCCTCCGGAGCTGCTTGCCCTCGGGCCAGCCACTTAAGGAAGACGCAAACACGAGGTGGCCCAGGGGGCTGCTTTTGCTTCAGGCGGCAGCCATGTTACGAAGAGGCAAAAACCCTCTGACACCTGCCTGACGAGCTGAGGACTTGGGGTCATGACAGCAGACAGAAAACTGATGTACTCAGAAAAGAGGTTTAATGGCCATGGGACGTACTCCCTAAGCAGGAAGCCCTGCACACCAGCAAGCCACACCACTGAAAGCCCGAGTGTGCGTGGTGGGAGGCAGCTTCCGCCTATATTAGGATCGGCCGACAGGACGGTGTCAGCCTGACCTCCAGAATCTCTCCCCCTGGCGGAGGTCATCTCAAGGCCGTCGCAGAGCTATGGTTTCTCCTTAGTGCCGAAGCCAACCGCATACGCAGCCGCCACCAGCTTTCCCTGGGTGAACAGGCTGCTTGTGGATCCTGGTTGGGGTGCCCGTGTGGGTTCACTAGCTGTAGGGTGACAAATCACCTTTCACCACATCAGGGCTGGGACAGTCCCCTCTGTGGCCCTTCCAGAGAGGCCTGATTAAACTGTTAGCTGACGAGCCAGTCTGACGGCTCTGTCAGGAGCCCTCTGGCATTCAAGCAAACAGCTTGGAGGAATGCCTCTCTGGAGCTAGTCCGGGCTCACCCTGCATGCAGTCAGCGTGCAGGGCCGGCCAAGCGCTGGCCACCAGGGCTCCCGCCCACAGTTCCTGAGTCCCCCTGTGCAGCCGTGGGCCATGTGGGAGGTGGCAGCCACCATCCTCATGACTAAGTCCGCCTGCGGTGGCTGCCAGGGCCACGTTCGCTGTCAGCCCATCAACAGAGCCGCTTCTCCCTGCTTGCCGCTGCTTCCTTCTGGCGCCGTCTTGTGAGTCCAGGATGCCACTCCCCTCCCAGCTACATGCACTTCTCCCAGAACAGGAGAACTCTACACAGATACTGTTTGTCATTTGTAATTATTGCCACAGTAGAGACACATTTTCCACATAACGAATGAAAATGGTAAGCAGTAAAATGGGCATGTCTGCTGGAGCTCCCTGGGCCCAGGCCTTTATTCAGCTGGAGAGGAATGTGTGCTGGCCTCACTTTATGAGGAATCTGCACCAGCCAGCCCGTAGCAGCGGAGGGCCTGGTGGTTGCAGGGGCTGGGAGGGGACTGTCCCAGGCTCACGCCTCCCTCCTGCTCTCAGGCCAGCATGCCTCTATCCTTTTGTTTGGGCCTTCTCAGTCCTCGAGAAACCGAGCCATCCCCAGGCTGGCTCTCCTAGCCCTGGGGGTGTCACCCAGTTCCCGGATGTGATGACAACTAGATGTTGGTAGACGTGACTGCTCTGGGAACCTGCCTCATTCCTTGCCGCTCAGTCCTGGATCCAGTGTCTTACCAGTAATACCAGGTTCATGTGCCATGCAAAATGCCCTCCACCTCTTCTTTGCCTGACTCGGTCCAACCCATCTTTCAAGACCCACATCATCCAGGAAGTGCCCCCCCGGCTTGTGATGAAGGGGCTTCCCTCCTCCCACGACAGGAGGTGGCGGGCTTTGCTCCCATCGCCCACCCACCCTGTGCTTGAGTGCCGGCTGGTGCTCCCCTGCCACCGGGGCCCGCTCGTGGGGCTGAGAGGCTGAGGGGCAGGCAGCGCAGGGGCTCCTGGGGACACTAGGCTGGGCCTGGAGGTGTCAGGAGGGGGTGAGGAGGGTGGTGACTGGCTGGCTGCCCCAGGGGGTGGGGGTGTTGGCAGGGACAAGGGGACAGGTGCTGGGGACTGCGGTGGCTCTGCCAGGGCCCTGGGAGCCACCACCATGCCCAGCCTTACCTGGCACCCCAGTGTCTCCAGGACCCCGTGCAGGCACATGCCCTGCAGATGCCTGGTCTTGTGTCCAACACAGTACTGTTGGATTTCTCCAAATTCTTGCAGGAAACGCTCACCAGGTGGCCCTGCTGTTCCCCCCAATCCCACACACCCTGCCTCTGTGGGGCGGGTCTGGGGCCAAACCCTGCAGCTCTCGGGCTGACACTTGCCAGTCCGTGTGGTCCCCTGCAGTGGGCCTCTGGGAACATGATGGCATTGAAGGCCCACGAGCTGCTGTGGCAGCATGACCGTAGCCTTCATTGTCCTTTATCCAAACCCAGGGTGAAGCCAGGTGGGGTGCAGGAAGCAGGGGGCACCGGGGCCCAAAGGATCTTCCATTGTCCTGGTGCAGAGAGGCAGGACACAGACAGCGGGGGCCGTGGGGCCCAGCAGTGTGGGTCTGCAGCCTTCAGGAGGACACGCAGCTCCCGCCTGGCCACTCAGTCTGCAATCATCCTTGTCCTGAGAGACATCCATCAGGAGACCTGGAGTGTTCAGTGCTGCAGACAAGGGTGCCCACTGAAAACCCCCGGCCCAAGGGGCCTTGCCGTGTTCACTCACCAATGGACCGAATGAAGCAGGGAATTCTAGACGTGGGCCTCAGGCTGGTCTCGGATGCGTCTGGGGCCGGCTTTCCACAAGGCTCATTGGCCTGAGAAGGCAGCACTTCACTGGAAGCTGCAAACATCTCTGTAGCATCCACTTAGTTATAACTAATTTGCTATTGATCAGCCATTTATTCTAAGAGAACCCCTTGTAAAAATGTCAAAGTAAAGGGCACCACATCTTTCTGTCTCAAACACCCAAACGTTGGCCCCAGAGCATGCCCACATTTGAAGATTTCACACAGCATCTGTGCTCCCAGGTAGTCCCGTCAAGGCTGAACTGCCTCTTGGTGGGAAGGAAGAGACCGGTTCCATGTTCACGTTGTGCATGAGTTTATGCATTAGTGGGTTCAGTGACCTTGTTGTGAAGTGAGCCGTGAGCTCTCTGCTCAGGTGTGAGTCACACGCACAGCGTCTGTCTCATTTACCTACTTCATCTCCATAAAGTAACATGTGGATTAAATTTTTCAGATAACTGAAATGAACCCATTTAAGAGTAAAGTCTGTATACAATTTTAGACATTTTTATTAATGTGTTTCTGGGACATTTTACTTACTCCCCTTCTCCCCTTCCTTTTTAAAGAGAACACACATATGGTCTAACCTTAAGGCACGTGATCATCCACGTGGGTATCAATTAATATCCTGGAAAGTAATTTTGAAATAATTTCCTTTGGGTTAACAGAGTGCTCAGAACAATTTACACAGATCTGAGGGTCCCAGATGCCCTCAGACCCTGAGATTCACCTCCTGCCCCTCTCTGTGGCTCCAAAGACAGAGAACGGCTCGATTACACAAAGCTCTAGGCCTCCCTGCGTTATAAAGTACACAGCTTTGTAAATGGCACATTCTTGCTTTCATAAAAGGTCTTACAATTAATACCGGGTTCTGACGATTTGGAAACGGGCTGTTACTGCCTGTGGGATGAGTATAGAATTGTGTACTAGAACCACATAAACTCAAATTAGAGCTACTGAATTAAATTAATTGTAATAATCAAAACAAATAATTTTAAAGTAATGCATCATCACGTGGGGGTATTTTAATGCCATTCTTCAGGTGGAATTCTGCAGGGCAGAGAAGGCAGGGGTTTCTCCTGTGCCAGGAAGTGGAGGCACCAGGAGAGGCCAGAGAAGCACAGAGCAAACTTGGTAAAAAGTGAGATGGTTGGAGGTCGGAAGTTAGAAGCTGTCTCTCCTCAAAGCAACACTTTGGCGCTTTTGTTTTGGGGGTAAAGATGATTGTGAAGCCGAGGATCCCTGGCTACTTCGTGGTGCCACACCTGACCGTGTCACATCCTTTCGCGATGTCACCGCAGAGAGTGTCGTGTCGACTAGTGAGCAGATCAAAGGGGGCCTTCAGATTTGGCCTCTCCAGGTGGCAAATCACTTCAGATCTAGATTTTCAAAAGCATATGAAAGCAGTGAAATGTTATTAATCAAAGCTCAGGGGTACAGCGCAGCCTCAACCAGCTGTTTCTGTAGCTCTGTGGATTTTAATTAATGGCCTGCTTGCTGCAAAGAGGAAGCCCAGTTTAGCCCTGGGAAAAGAAAGCAAGGAATGACTCATGGACTTTGAAAAATCCATATTCTTTTGTGCTTAGAAATTCATTCTTCTTTTTACCACCACAATAAAAGTAACCCTTTCTCTTCATCCTATCGAACATTGTCCGATGATTTCTTCTCTCCTCTTGTGGCCCTGACAGAGTGGAGACCTCATGCCATGCACTCTCATCTCACCTCCAAACTACAACTCCTGGCGCAGATGTCTTTATCCAAAGTCTGTTGGGGGCCTCACATAGGTGACAACTCCTTTGCCAGAAACAGTTACCAAGTAACATGTCTCAGAAAATTTCTGAGAATTTAAGCGCTGTTTCCTGTACACCGAGTGGAGTATGTTAGCACTCCAGCATCAGAGCACCTCCTCAAAATGTTCTTTGATTGGAAGAGACTGATGGAAAGACTGATACCATCTCTGTGTCTCTCTGTCTCTGTCTCTCCGTTTCTGTCTCTGTATGTCTCTGTCTCTCTTTCTCTCTCTGTTTCTGGCTCTCTCTCTTTTCCTCTGGCTCCACCAACACAGCACACGTGGTGAGGAGGGTCCCGGACCCACCTGGTTCCCAGGCAGCACTGAGGGGAACTAGCCGCCAACCTGCCAAGGTCTGCACGCAGTTCCGCCTCCACGCAGTGTGAGCTGCTCTGTGCTGCGTTCCCTGAGCTTCGTCTCATCACGGACCGTCTATTATTTCAGCTTCACCCAGTATGGTTAGTGTTGTGATCTTGTGAAATCGCATTGAATTCCCACTTCTTTGTCTGAAGTGCCACGATGCTAGCCAAGTGGGGAGAAAAGGTTCTTCTGAGAATGATTTTTTCCAGACACCATGGTTCTGTTCAATTGAATTCACTCAAGTTGTGGTTAACATAAACACTACAGAGAGTAGGACATGTCAAATTAGCAGCTTTGCAAATCTCCTGTTAATTGTCAGCCTAATTAAAAAATTGCTAATTATAGTGTTTATAACTTCAAATAACTGCTCAGCTATAAAGTACGGTCTGTCAGGTGTAAATAGGGGATTGGAGGGGAAAAATCAATCGACATCTGTTAATTTATCAACGGCAATACACCAAATTGGAAAATGGATCACCTATTGCAGGGCAAATAGGCTTGGTGATAAAAAGACCAATTCATTCAACACCTGTTTAATAAATGATAATGACCGTCGTTACCAGCTTGTCCAGGGTGTCTCTGCTGATCAAACTCCCATCCTGTCTAGGAGTTGAGACAAGGCATGGCCAGCCCAGGAGCAGATCTCCTGGCAGGAGGAGCCATAGAGCAGACGTTGGCCCACTTATCAAAGAGCAGGGCCCTACAATTTGACTAAGGAAACTTTTTTAAAGTTTGGTGCAAAATTAAAAATAAAAAACCTAAAACACACACAGATGCACACATTCAGGCCGTAAGAGCGGGGAAATCTCTGCCCCCTGAAGAATCCCAGAGTCCCAGGGCCCTCACTTGTTCCCGTTTGTCTGAATTCCCATTTGTCCAGAGCGTCCCTCCCTGCCGAGTGCCGGGGAGCAGGGAGGCCGGAGTCCAGCGACGGTGCCTGCGATCTGTACACTTGGTCCCCTCTGCCGCCCTTTGTGAGCCGCCTACGTACGTGGGGTCACGGGTGCTGGTGCTTCATGGGGTGCTGCCTTACATGACGTCGTGAGGGCACGGCCACTCCCCGATTCACTAGCATCCCCTCAGCCTCTGCCAGTGTCTTGGGAACTTCCAAGAGAGGAGCCTCCTGCTTTAAGGACCCTTTCCCGTACCCATCACGACCTGCGGGGAAGGACGGAAGACTCGCTGTCCGCGTCTGGACTCCTCATCCTCTGGACAGAGTGCACGGAGCCCTCACTCAGTCTCCCACAGGAAAGGGGCTTGGCGGACTATCAGATGTGCTAGTAAGCACTGGGGTGCTTGTCTACTTTTCACTCAGCAGACACTCGGGGAGAATTTTATTCTAAACCAGGAATTCTATGAAGGCAGAAGGAACAAAGATGGCTGCAGACTGTCGGTGGCTCAGAGGGATCACGTGGGAAAGGAACGCAGCCTGAGTGTGGGCACGTGAAGCTACCCAGGCTGGCGCCCTTCTCCTGTGGCCAGTGGGGCAGCGGCCGAGGGCCCGGGAGCAGGCCCCAGAAACGGGGTTGCTTTGTCTCATAGTTACTGCTCCACACCTTGGATTTGAACTTGGGGCCTCCGGACACGTTTTGACCACCTTACACTGTGTCCCCCCGGCCCTGCTGAGTCGCGGCTTTGGGTCATGACTTGGCACCTTCCCTCCGGTGCTGTGCCACTGGGGATGGTGTCTGCTATGTGCAGGTGGCCCATGTCATAAGGTGTCCCTTCCCACTGGATTATCCTCTCACCTCGCCCCCCATCACAGCAGAGGGGGATAGAGAGAGCTTGGCTGCCTGGGGTGCAGCTCCTTCCCCTCTCCCTCACCTGACTCCCTTGGCGTCTGTCCCTACCGGCCCGGGAGGCACCTTGGGTGCAGAGATGGCAAAGAAGCTAGAGGGGCAGGGGCCCCCCGGGGAGGCAGAGCCTCGTGGGTGGGGAGAACAGAGACACCGCCTGTGTGAGAGGCGTCCACAGGAGGGATGCTCCCATGCAGGAGTTACATATACTGAGAAAACACCTGCCAAAGCACTGTGCTCATAATCACTTCTCGAAGCATCTGAGAGATGACGTTACAGCTACTCCCACTTACCGATGAGACGCTGAAGGCCTGAGCTTTCAGGACTTGCTCCAGCCCCTCAAGCGGAAGGGACAGAGACCACGTGGACTCAAGTCTCGGACCCCAGGGCCTTCCTGCTACTTGCATCAACCGCATCGGTGCTGGGGAAGAGGAGGGGACTTGCTGGCACAGGACGCTTCCGCAGACAAAGCGCTCACTATGGTGCTGTCACGGCGCTCCTGGGATAAGCCAGAGGCGCCCATGCCCGAGATGTGATTGAGATCAGTGGCCCTAAAGGGGGAGGCAACCGGGCCAGCAATGAGAGCACATCTAATCGCCTACTGGCAAAGCAGACAACACTCTCCCGCTACAGCCAGAGGGCTTCCAGAGAGATCCAGGGGGCAGGCTCTCCCCCACTGCTGCTGCAGGGCTCCTGAGAGTCACAAGCACTCATCCCACAGCCTCTGGGTGCAAACACTGGCCCCGCTGGCAGCTAGCCAGGGCCTGGGGCCTCGAGGAACTGAATTCAGCAAGCAACCAGCGTAAGAGGGGGCCGGAGCCCCGGGGGACCCAGCTGGCTGAGCCATACCCGGCTTCTGACCCAGGAACTGTGTGGTAAAAATGAGCTTGTTCAAAGCCACCAAGGGGGAGGAAAGTTTGCTACAGTGACAGGGAACCAAAGTCAGTTTCTTGTTCAAGGAACCGTCAAATCTGGGTGCCAGCCCCTCTCAGAGATCTGGGCTCTGGGCAGCTACAGCCCTTGAAATCCATGACTTCCAGTGGATGAAAGAAAAAAGAAAAGACTTGGCCTGAACAGGATTCTCATTATCCTGCTCAGAAGAGCCACAGGAACACATGAGGACCCAGGGCTGGGCACTGTCCCGTCACCTCCGGGGGACAGCACGCCCTCCTCGGCGGACAGCTCCCTCTAGGCCTCACCGTGGACAGAGGCGTCCGGGTTGTCTGCCTGGTGGACGACTTGAAACGTGTACATCCGAGCATCAGCAGGGCCCGGGCGGTGACCCAGGAGAGTCGCCGCTCCAGCCAGAGGGAGTAGACCGGGAAGCGACCAGACGACAGCCGGCGTCTCTGTATCAGCCAGGACCTGGGCAAAGCAGCGCTTCAGCCCAAGCGGCATGTGTGTGATTGGGTGGGGTGTTCATGAGTTGCTGGGTGAATTCAGTTAACAAGTTATTATAGGGTATAAGTAAAGCATGTTTGTATCGATAGACTATTCTTAGAGCAGCTTTAGCTTTATAGAAAAATTAAGCAGAGAGTAGGGGTTCCTGTATGCTCCGTGCTCTCCCTTAGATCCCCTGTTATTTCCACATGGTCAGTTGACAGCTGCTGAAACAGCACTGATGCATTACTGTCGGCCACACTTGCATTTGGGGTCAGTCTTGGTGGTCAGTCCAGGTCTGAGGGGTTGTGATAAAAGCATATCTGCCGGGAGAGTATCACCCACGGCAGCTTCACGGCCCTAGGCTCCTCTGGGCTCCCTGCTCATCCCCCCCCCGGCCCCCTGGCAACCGCTGACCTGCCCACTGCCCCCACAGCTGCGCCTTCTCCACAGTGTCATAGTTGGGGCCATGCAGTATGTGTCTTTCCAGACTGGCTTCTTTCACTCAGTGCTGGGCATTCGAGGTCCCTCCGTGTCTCTCCACGGCTGGTGGCTCATTTCCTCTTAGTGCTGAATGACACCCCGTGGTCAGGATGCACCAGAGTTTTTTATCCATCGCCTGCTGAAGGGCGTCTTGGTGGCTTCAAAGTTTTGTCAATTACGGGTAAAGCTGCTGCGAACCTCTGTGTGCACCTCAATGACCCTTAGTCATTTCAATGGCCTGCTGGGCACATACTACCCCTTCCTGATTACGGATAAGAAACACAAGACTGGGAAGTTACGTGGCTTTACACAGACCGCAGCCAGTGAAGACTGGAGTGGAGCCCAGGTGGGGCTGCCTCCAGCCCATGCTGTTCCCACCAGACAGTTCTTTACCATGTTAGCATCACACATGTCTGAAGGACTTTCTGGAGCCCAGCCCAGGGCAACTCTGTGCCTAGCAGGCTGTGTGGGGGGAACTGCTTAGAATGAGTCAGGAAAGAAAGAGGGAGAAGGAAAATGAAGCAGAAAGATCATGTGTGGGATGCCACAGAGCCAAAGAACCAAGCACAGGGTTGAGGGCTTACCATGTGGACACTTGGGCAAGGCGGATGGCGCCCTGCGTTTTGGTATTAAAAGCACTGGAGGTGCCAGGGCTTCCTGGGTGGAGCTCCACACTCCCATGGAAAGCATGGACTCATAATTAAAAAAATAAAGCATAGGTCAATGCTGACTTCTGAGCTGATTGTGGTTAATTCTGCTTATGTCCCCTGGCTCTGGGGCTCATTGCCCTACAGGTGCCCTTAATATCAGAGCTCTCAGCAAGCTTCACCACACTCCCGGCTTAGCCAAGGCTCTCAGCGGTGGGCAGGGATGTGTGCGGAGGCGCTTGGTCACTGTGGAGGGCCAGGGTCCTGGCATGAGCCTGCTGCGAGGAGCTCACTTGGACTGCTGCGTGAGCCATAACAAGCCTAAGAGATCAGTAGTCCGACACCCCCTGGAACCCACGGCTGCGAGCTTGGCTGGCTCCTCTTGGCACCTGGCTGCCAGTACACCCTGCCGAGTGACCATCCACAAGGGAGAAGGTGTCAGCAGCTGTGGAATGGCCTGGGTGGATCAAACTCCGAGGCCCCGAGGAAACCCAGAGAGGAGAAACACGGAGTGCTTGTTGCGGGGTAGGATGGGAGTGGATGCAATCTCTCTGGGAGGCTCCCACAGAGGAAATAATTCCACGGGCCCTGCTTCCGGGGGCGGGGCGGTCCTGAGTGGCTTTGGACGCTCCTGGGGCCTGCTGGGCGTGCAGATGCTCAGGGCTACGGCGGACCTCTGTGCCTGGAACCACAGCAGGGTGGGCAGACGGGGAACATCCCAGGACAGGGCAGCTGCCCCCGAAACGGGGTGAGGGGGCAGCGCCTGTGGGTACAGAGGATGAGCCAGCAGGGACGGGTGATCCCAGCCTGGACAGTGCTGGCCCAGGGGGGCAGAGGTGGGTGTCCAGGGCGAGTGCTGAGCCAGGTGGGTGAGTTGGGCAGCCCAAACCTTGGGACCAAACCTCAGTTTCTGAGGTTCTCAAGAATCCACGTGCAGAGGCAGTCCTGAAACACCAGGAGGAGACGGGACAGTGCGGAGCACAGAGGGCGAGAAAGGGCTGGCAGGAGGGAGCCGGGCAAGCAGGGCTCAGGCCAGCTGCTGCACCCAGAGCAACCCTGGAGGCAGAGCCTGCAGGTTGCATGGTAACTTCACCAGGTTCTCAGAACCAGGTGACCTTTGCTCTGCCATGCGGATGGAAGACGGGAAACCTGGGAGCTCTCAGATTTCCAGCAGCATCAACACCCTCCTTTCTGTCTTTCCCCACTGTCTGCCCCAGATCACCGTGACACCCTCCCATGGAGGAACACACGCCTTCACTCTAAGGACCATTTCACATGTGCCAGCTACAGGCTCACCCATACTCAGTTTTTTAACGTTTATTCCAAGTCTGCTCTTTAGCTTATTGCTTTGTTTTACTTTGCAAAAGGCACCTGGGCATCGGGAACATGTGAATCCACAGAGATGTTAAATATCAATAAGCTTCAATCATTTGGAACTGATAATTTAAAGAATCTGAGAGTTCAAGATAGCAGCATTTAATTACACAAAGTTTGACCAAAACTGTTGTGATTTTTGGTATGCGATCAAGAGCATGGTAGACCCATTTGCTCAGGGATCACATAGGCACTTTTGCAAAGATGCATGAGTTTTAGGAATTTCTGTAGACTCTGAAATGGCCCCTGTTATAATCTACTAAAAACAAAGGGTTTAAAAAAATTTTTTTTGGTTATTGTTACAGACTTGTCTGCACTAGCAGTTGAATTTAGGCAATGATTTTGCATTTACAGTGGGTAAATTTGTGTGAGAAATTATTTGCATAGACTGTTCCACGTAGAATTTAATTTGAAACCATAGACTTCATGATCTTGTCTCATTGGAAAGTCCAGGATAAATCAAACATCAAATGAAATGTCACATGATAATTAGGTGCTGTGAGCTTAGACCTAAGATCCTAAGACTCTCTTTTCTTTAAGTAATCAGGCCTGGAGCACATGTTTTATGAGGGTTATAAAACATGGGAACATTCCATTTAGCTATTTTTAAGGACCATAAGACATCTGAATTTGGTATGTGTAAGTTGAACTCATATATCATACAGTCTAAGTAAAATTGCATACCAAATTACAAATGGGGTTCTTTCTAAACATCTTTGGTAATAAAAACATTTTCATTTTGTAGATAATACCAGAGATAGTCCCAGGAAAATAAATCATGCATTTATAAACAGAAATTGCTTAAAAGAAGCCAACTAAGCAATTTTCTGATCTCCACTGGAACCGAGCAATCCTTGTTTGCACAGCTGAATATTCAAAGGGTTGTTTACCATAATTGGGAGATGCTTGACAGTTTAAGTAGCCTGCATTTAGCGGGCTTCAAATCGGTCCTAAATTATTTGTTGCAAGCCCTTTAGATAAACATGCCAGAGTGCTGCTCGGTTGTCCTAAAAAGCCACAAATTAGAGGCATTTCTGGGTTATCCTGAGTGATTTGTGAATGTGATGATAGAATTCGGATTTTCTTATGTATCAATCTTCTTCTTGAACTCACAAGACCTGTCTTTCCAGTTCAATAACGTTTCATCAGAGCAATCCTGCAACTGTAGATGGAAGACCCAGAGCCGCCAAAGTGGATGCAGGCCTGCTGGCAACAGAGCTGACG